>JARFJB010000085.1:107500-243939 GCA_036346205.1 Vesta saturnalis | reverse complement strand
TTAATAAAAAAATACAGTTCATTTGTTTAATAATACAGTCTACGTTTTTCTTTATCTACAATGTAATTGTTCTGAAGCCGAAATAATGTATTTAAACAAATATCCAGAAAGGCGTCAACCTCACAAAAGAACTTTTCCCACATTAGCAGTTAATCTAAAAGAATATGGTGCATTCAAAAACCTGTAAAATCTCGCAAAAACCTTGCAATGAAGAAAAGCCAATACTGTTTTATTAGCTGTAACGGAAAATCCAGAGGTTTCTACTAGGAAAATTGAAGAGCAACTGGCATAGCCCATTCCACAGCTCATTATGTTCTAAAGAAGGAGAAAGTACATCCATATAAATTTAGAATTTGACAAGACAATGAATATTTTCCGAATAAAATAATATGGTCCGATGAAAGTATGGTTAATAATAATGGAATTTTTAATCGTAGAAATGCTCATGATTGGGCAAGAGTAAATCCACGTCTGTACAAAACGGCCAAACACCAACACCGTTTCGGATTTAATATGTGGGCTGCTATATTCGGTACTCGAATTATAGGTCCTTTCATTTACCACGAGTCCTTAAGTTCTGAACGTTACCAAATTTTACTCCAAAATGAATTAGAGATAGCTTTGAATGATTTGCCTTTCCAAGAAGTTGAAGGTTGTTGGTTTATGCAGCACATAATTCCAGAGTTGTCAGAGAATACCTGTCAGTTAGATTTCCAGAAATATTTATTGGCACTCATGCAAATGTACTGTGGCCAGCCGTTCTCCAGATATAACACCTTTGGATTTTTTCTTTGGGGATACATTAAAATTACATTTATGGAAACGATATTGAAAACGAAGAAATTTTAAAATGATTAGTTCTCGAAGCGTTTGCTAGTATTACTCCTCAAATGCTGAAGAATGTTTTAGATGCTACAGTTAGAAGATGCTATTTATGTTTAGAGAATAACGGGTATCTCTTTGAACATCTTTTGTGAGTTTATTAACCTTTAAAATAAATTTGTTTTTTATTTGTCTATCATTTAAAATTACAAAACATAATTTTATAATAATTTTACGGTTTTCTAATGTTTCTAGTATTAGTTTTAACTGTACGTTTTCGATGTTTTGCATTAAATATGAATTTTCTCATCCGAAACGTATCAAAAATATAAAGTGTAATATATCATTGAATTCAGAATCAAGGAGAAAATTTAAATATGGGAAAAATAATTTTTTTGTGTATTTAAAAAAATAAAGTTGATGATGGTTGCTAACAAACGAAATGTGCTCTTATTTTCTTGATAGCTCTTCAAATAAGGTCAGAAAAAAATAAAAACGAATACCAGAAAATTCAATTTTTTTTAAATATCTCAAAAACTAAAAGAGATATTCGAGTTCTACAAAGACCATAAATACATCCTCTCAAGTGCGTAACTTTTGTTCCATTTAACCGACCTTCCATCTCTTACCGTTTCCGAGATGTGTGTGTGTGTGTGTGTGTGTGTGTGTGTGTGTGTGTGTGTGTGTGTGTGTGTGTGTGTGTGTGTGTGTGTGTGTGTGTGTGTGTGTGTGTGTGTGTGTGTGTGTGTGTGTGTATGTGTTACGGCTAAAAGTCGAAGTGCGGTTAAACCTAGTTTCAATCGGCTAGAACTAGGTGCAGCCAATGGCAGTTGGCTAGTCTTAGGTGTACCCTATTTATTCATGACTAAACCTAGAATTGGCTAAATCGGCTAAAACTAGGTCTATTACACCGGCTACAACTAGGTCCAGACAATCCCTAGTGGTTAAAACCAGATGTAAAGTTACAAAAGATGTTCGGACATGTAGCAGGCGGTGTCTTGCGTTTATCTACCTGCTGTCGGCACTCTGGGTGTTAGTGAGTGATCAATTTAGTGTGGATCGAACGCCGTGCTAGATAGACGTATGCACATGCTTATTGTGGTTACAAAATGGCGGTGAACGAAGAGTTACAAGCTATGAAGTCGAGTTTTTGCGAAGAGGTTGAGTGTATAGTGGCTTCGAAACATGTGATAACCAAACCAATATGTATATTGAACAGTATTTGAAGTTCTACATTACAATATCGCTGTTTGAAGCGCATCGATGTGTGTTGTATCGATGACAAAGTTAATTGTTTCTTTATCCAGTACCGAAAATCTCAAACATCACATCAAGAATGAAGATTTGTTCGACGTTCTTCATGAAATATACGTGTGAATTGGACACGGCGGGCAGGATGATTATATAATCTAAAAACAAGTACTCTCGAAACCATTCTATGATATCTTCGATTATGTAGGCCATGTCAGATGACACATAAATCAATCAAAAAAGGTCTTGTGAAACCCATTTTATCCAGTGCGTTGAACAGCCGTTGCCAGGTAGATTTGATAGACATGTAGGCAAACCAAGACGGTAATTTAAGTTTATACTAGTTTATCAGGGCCATCTGACGAAATTCATACAGCTACGTCCTTTGCAACTGCTGAGGAAGTATCGAAGGTACTACTTGATATGTTTTGCATATTTGGATCACCCTCAATACTGCAATCTGATAATGACTGGAGGTCCGCTACTCGAATTGTAGCCAGGTCTGAAGATTGTGAACGGGAAACGCGCCATAGCTAGTCACAAGGTAGTGTGTAACTTGCCAATTAAGATGCCTAAAAAACTCTCATGACTTGGATGATCGGCGAATAAATGGTCTGAAGGACTCAGATTCGTACAACTAATGAAAAATAGAACATATCATCATGGAATTAAAAGATCGCCGTACTAGGTTATGTTTGGTTGTGATGTAAAAGTTGTGAGATCATCAGTTCTGCCACCTGAAGCAATCGAAAATGAGGAAGATCTGGAAAAAATTCTTGAACAGTTGGAAGAAAATAACTGTATATTGAAAATGAGACAATAAAAGAAGTAAATGACAATGAAGTTACAGAAAAAGCAGTTGGCGAGCTTTATGAGCAGAATGGAGGTGAAAGTGTGGCTTATTTAAAAAGAAACAAAGCATAGATACTAATAAGAAAGGTGCAAAAGATTCATTAGTAGTACAAGCCAACTAAAGGACAGCTACATCGAATGAAAAGTTCCCTCCGTGTAAGGTAGGTGATACAGTCCGTGAGAAAATTCCTCGTACTTGAACGTAATGAGCATGGATTGTATAAGTTGGGTAACCAGTTTGGTACTATACCTGAACTATTTTCTAGGAATCAATTCAGTGTGTGCGAGTAAAAATTTTTGTACGTTAAAGTTGTTTCGCCCGAAAAGAAATCACTACACCAAAGAAAAAAAAAAGGGGAAAAGGCCACGTATTTCGTTCCTTCCCCAAGGGGGAGGGCGGGCTGCTCGAGCTATCCGAGCCCCTTCAGCCACAATAATGGATTCCCAGCATACATACATACATTACGTATATATGCATGGTGGGATTAAGGATGCGTGCGGTTAGGATAAGATCGGAAGGAACGGAGTTAGAGTTCTGAGGGGGAAACACTACCCCGGTATTCGCCTAAGTAGCCGCACACGGTGTGCATATACGCAGTGACCATGCCGCTACATGTGTATGAGGAAAACCCCCTGAAAAAACCTCATACAAGGTAGACGATAACGGGAATCGAACCCATTACCTCCCGAGTGCTAAGCAGATCATGTCGTCACTACGCTATCAGCTCGGTACTACACCAAATAGCCAATGCCCAATATACAGGGTGAATCTTATCTAATCCGCCATAATTAAAGGAGTGCTAGAACTCATCATTCTAAGCAAAAAAGTTTATATGTACGTGGGTCTGGAAATGCTTCGTTTCCGAGATACAGGGTGTCAAAGTTGAAAAAAGAAATCGCGTTTTCTTCAATATCTTTCGACTGTTTCGAAATAATTTCATGAAATTTCGTATGTGGAGGTTTTTTGGGATGACAAATTTAAATTTGTGGTCCATTTAGTGGTGGTTTCTAGGGGGCGCCAGCGGCAACCATTTTGACCCCTTTAAATCGTCGCAATTTTTTTGCGCTACACTGTATACCATTTTGGACTAGAAAAATCGATCTTCCTTTCTTTTCTGCTAAAAAAAGGTATATATTAGTGAAGTGCTAGAGCAACTTTCGAGAAAACGCATTTAAAGCTCATGATGCATACAATTTTCGGAGGGTATTTTTTGACAGGTTTAACAATGGGGATTCTTACTTGTTTACTTATGTTCTGCTCTAGCAACTTCACTTTTTAGCAGAAAAGATTTGAATTTGTCATCCCAAAAACCCCATATAAAAAATTTCATGAAATTATTTCGAAACAGTCGAAAGATATTGAATAAAACGCGATTTATTTTTCAACTTTGACACTGTATCTCGAAACGAAGCATTTCCGGACCAACCTACATATGAACTTCTTTGCTTAGAAAGATGAGTTCTAGTACTCCTTTAATTTTGGCGGATTAGATAAGATTCACCCTGTATATCTGGTGGATATGGATATAAAAGATGCCACTGCAAACCAAAATGTGGAAATAGAGAGTGCTTTTATAAAGCTGCTGGATTTTGTGTGACTCCAAATGTCATTCAGGATTGAATTGTTCAAATAAGCAACACGCGTCTTGATTTACATAATTATGATTAATTTACTTACTTCGAAAAAAATATTAATGTTTGAGAAATTGATTGTTATATGTAAATTATTTAAAAATACTAAAATTAGGTTTTAGGATTATTATTGTGATTCAAAGTTCTGACCAAAGCAAAAAATATGATTAGTTACCTAACTATTATGTGAAACTATTTTTACTGCTACTTAATTAACGAAAACTTTTAAACTTAAATAAAAAATTGTATAAAAATAATAAAATTGCATTTTTCTTTCCTCTCAATTAAAAAAAATAAAACATAGGCAATGAAGTAGATATCTAAACGTGTTTATTCAATGGTTAATGTGATAGTTCTTTTTGATATGGAGGTTCCACATCTAGCTTTAACCACTAGGGATTGGCTGGACCTAGTTCCAACAGGTTAAAACTACGTTTAACCGAAACACACACACACACACACGCACGCACGCACGCACGCACGCACGCACGCACGCACACACACACACACACACACACACACACACAGTATGTATATATATATATATATATATATATATATATATATATATATATATATATATATAGAGAGAGAGAGAGAGAGAGAGAGAGAGATAACAGGAAGTTAGTTCAGTTCGAGTAATTCATTCTTATTGTTTTTAAATGCAGAGAGATGTATAGATGAACATGTAAGCTGAGGAAGGGATGCTGTCGATTGTGGCGTAGTCAGCGGTCACTTGGTTATGGTTTATTTGCACTTGACCTTTGCAAGGCTTTGTTTTAATGATGTTTTTTTGTGCCTTTGATTCAGCCAGCTTATTTAGAATTTTTTGTCTACGAACTGATTTTTCTTTATATATTGTAACGTTCCCCGCATTAATTGCTTGCCTTTCATTGACCTTCCTGGCAATAATTAAAACATTGGAATTTATTTACAAGTCTACTATTTAATTACTAGCAAATGTCAAATCTGATCAAGAGAATTGACCGTGTAGTGGTAGGAACGTTGTGCTATTTGAATTAGATAGGCTGGATGAGGTTAAGTGCTGCATCATGTGGGGTAGGTAAAAAATGAAACTACTCAAATTAAAATTAATGAGCTCTGCACAATGATGGTTCAACCCATTAATGTACTATTGTGGGAAAGAACCACCAATAAAACTGACTTTATTCCTAAATAAGTAATTGCACAAGGACATTAATAAATCAAATAACACAAAAAAAACAATGAATGGATTAAATATATAACAAAACACCATTAAGTCAGGTTAAAGTAAAAATAAATAAATAAACCAATTTAGCTACACATAAACACAATTTAAAAAAAAAAACATGTAATCACACACATAATTGTCATAAATAAGTCAGAATAAAAATTGTAATACCAAATATGTGGCCCTCTAAAACCATTCATGTCGGTCTTTAAGTAAATAAACACAAAAAATAAGGCAAATTACGGTACATATAAAATACAACAACAGCAAAATTGCACAGGTGATAATAAGGTAAATGCAAGGACAAACAAAAATAGGTGAGGAATTTACACATACACTCATGTTTAGTGACTAATAAAGCACGAAATACATACGTACAGTTTCAATAAATTAATATAAAGAGAAATTAGTTCACAGGCAAACAATTCTACTTAAACAAACTGACACAAAAAAACTCCTCCAAACAAAGCCTTACAAAGGTAAATTGTAAATAAATCATAACATAGTGACCGATATACAAGTTTGAATGCGTTTGAAAAATACAGCGCCCCTTTCTCAGGTAACCCATTCATCCATTCAACAATGAATACAATAAAAATAAAATTCGTAGTGTTTGATGGTCATCTGTACCCGGGAGTATGTAAACACTCAGAAATTACCCATTACAATTATAACCAAGGTTTATCCTGTATCCGCTCGTCCAGGCCCACCTCTACACAAATATAAATATAAACAACAAACAACAATACTAATTCACCCAAATACAAGAGTGAGGGAGCCCTGTACTGCCTTTTATTTTAGCAGACTGCAGCTTAATGAGCCCGCGTGCGAATGAGATACCTTTGCAAGGCAATGTTTGATTTTTAATACGTACATAGGCTTGTAAAATTATTTGCTGCGAGCTTTCATTTATATTAAAATACTTACTTACACTTGAATATATTCCCTTTAGTTAACACTTTACCACTAACACGACAAGTTCAGATACGCGGTTTGAAACTCGGCGCCGCGAGGATTAATTATACAATAATTTTTGGAAAAACTCACATTAAAACCTACATAAAAAGAAAAAAACGAATTAGAGTTTTAGTTCTGCTAAACAAAACCATAATATTTATAAACCGAAAGGTCTACAACCGGAGCTTCTAATTAAAACAATAAAACCAATCCGGCTCAATCAAAATTTAAACCGCAACTACCTTCCCATCCGATTTCAAACTAACTATATCTACTCCCGCAAAACCACCCCTGTTTTTCAAAAGTAATACAAAAAAATTATTACGTTGGAACAGTTTCATATTAATTATTGAAAATAGTACACAAACACCATACGCCATTTTGTATTTTTGTGACGTCACAAGCCCCTCCCACTTTTGACCTTGTGAATTCCCCAAGGCCTGCCACGTGGCTAACATCGGTTTGACCTTAATTCCGATGACCTTGCCTTTCACGTTTGACCTTGAGAAAGTAGTTGACCTTGAGATAGTGGTTGACCTTAAGAAAATTGTTTACCTTGAGAAAGCGGTTGACCTTGAGGTAGTTGTTGACCTTAGGCATGGATTTGCGCGGAAAACATATTTTAATAAGAAGGAGGTTCTTGTAAGACAAGTGTAGGAGCTGTCTCTTGTATCTGTTTTGGTTTGTCTGTGGTGGCATCTAGTGTTGTATGGACTAATGAATATTTTCTGTAACGTTGAGAAAATTGTTTACCTTAAGAAAGTTGTTTACCTTGAGAAACTGGTTTACCTTAAAAACAGGTTTACCTTGCGAAAGTTGTCTGCCTTGAGAAACAGGTTGGCCTTGGGTAGCCTAACCTACTAGGCGGGAAATTTAAAATTTGAATAAGGGGCCCTAATGCTATCTCATAAGACAGGTCTTCGGGGACTTGTGTTAGGTCTGTGCCCCTCTTGTCGTGACCCTTTGACTGGAAATAGTATTCTAATAAGGGGACCCTAATGCTAACTTGTAAGACAGCTATAAGAACTTGTGTCAGGGTCTGCGCCCTCTTGTCGTAGCCCCTTGGCTGGAAATCTTTTAATTTGTGGCGCATCTAGTGGTGTATGGACTAATGAATATTTTCTGTAGTAAAGGTGGCGCCACCTAACGGTATATATCTTAGGACTAATTAGGGATTTGTTTGCGGCTGCATCTGGTGGTGAATGGACTAATGAATGTTTTCTGCAATATCAGTGTGTCTTCCACTATTGTGGTGTATGTGATGCCAGCTGGTAGTATATGGACTAATAAATGTGTTCTGTAAATAGAGTCTGGTTTTATTAATTAACTGCTTGTGCAAGACCGTATCCTCTAGAACATTCATATAAGTGCTTTTAAGATGGGATTTAAAATTAATTTTGCTATGTATTACCTAATTACATGTGTTACTTGAAGAGTGTTTTTAAGATGGGACGTAACATTATTTTCCGCTACCACCTTAGCTTGGACACTCAATCAAAGTTAAATTACGGTTTAATTGCTCGATATTCACAATGCAAAAAAAAACCAGTCGTAAATAATATGCAAAATCTAAGTACAGTATGTAGCGTGAAAATAATATTTACAACAAATGACAGACTGCTGGAGGCACTGTGAACACGCAGTCTCATGCATCAGATTACGTGAAAAATTTGGCGCAAAACATAGTGATAAAACAAGCGTCTATGTTGACAAGCTCGATATAAATAAATAGGTTCTAACTTAAACTGATATGCACAGTTCGTGAAGATAATAATACAAGTCCTGATCTAAAAAATAAAATAATACAAGTCTGTAATTAAACACAAAGTCCTTATTAAACATACAAATTAGTACAAAAAATGAGTTTTAAAAATGATTTCACTGCGAAACCAGTCAACCTTCAATGACTACAAAATTATTTTTGAATGATTTGAGCCTTGAGGTTGTAAAATTTACATATACGATAAGCAATTTTTATGGAATGCAATTATTATTAAACAGTTATACAACATCGTTAACATGAATTGGAAAGTAGGAATCAGCCGTCAACATCGTGTTAGTTAATGTGTTTACAAATATTTTTAAAATTTTGCTGCTGCAAAATACATTAAGGTTTAAAGTAAATATTAGTGGAAATAATAATAATTTCTACTCTGGTGTTTTTTATATAGGTAGATTCTCTATCTAAGCGGTTAGCACCTATACATTCGAACAAATTATGCCCGATTTATTTACATGTTCAATTACACATACATGTACTTTACGTTATACTGGATTTTACCAGCAGGGATTTAATAGCCATGTTAATTAGACACTTTTAAATTTTCTAATCGTAAATAAGAGTGGAGTAATTTAGTTTATTTGAAATTTTATAGAGAGCAACGCAATTATCAAGATTTAAAATACACTTTGCCTCATTCATCTCATCGTTTTTCATCTTGAACGATTATATTGTAATAGTTTATTAACAACCCGCAAAACATCTAATATCCCTGATGCTGGTTCATAATAATAATAATGCTCATTCGATGATGGTTACACTTTTAAATACATGCAAAGGATAATATACACTCTTTACTTGCTTTATTTGAATACATTATAATAATGCTCACTCAATGACGGTTATTTGCCGGGGCGATGTCAATGCTCGGTAGGATCGTTAAGGGAAAGGTTTCGCAGCCGTCTTAGGAGAAAATACCTCTACCAAAAAAAGCTTAGATGCCCCTAGGGAAGATATTAGAGCTTGGTTACGGAAACAAGAAGCGTATACGATGCATAACTCTCGGCCCACGTTTTAGGTTATGTCAATATACGTACAATATTAGGTTAGATTAATAAACGCACGTTTAGGTTAGGTCAATACTCGCGCGCGTGTATTGACCTAACCTAAACCGTGCGTTTAAGCTCCTTTTTTTGACAGAGGTATGTTCTCCTAAGACGGCTGCGAAGACTGTTTTGGTGACCCCCACTCCAAACTTCCCCTAAGATAACGGATTCTATCCGAACATTGACAAGTGCGCCCGCGCACAAGACCCAAGGCCGGCAACATTCTCGTTTCTCGCGTGTTTCACTTTTTAAAGTGTAACCGTTATCGAGTGAGCATTATTATAATGTATTCTACTGTTTATGAGCCAACATCAGCGGACATTAGACATGTTACTGACTTGTTAATAAACTATTACAACATAACCGTTCAAGATGATGATGGAAACGATGACGTGGATGAGATGAATGTGTCTCAAATTCAAGATGATGATGATTCACAGAACAGCGATAAGACAGAGGAATCACGGTTGAAGAAGAGAAAGACCGAAAAAAATGTGATTAAATAAATGATGCATTGTCTTTCATAATACATTTTCAAACGCTAAGTTTTCTTTCAATTTTTATGAATAAACTTGTTTTCCTAACCTGCACTAACAATGCTGCAGTTAATGCGAAAGGTCGGTTAGATGGTTAATTACAGTAAGTGTGAGACTGGTTTTCGCAAGCTGTAAGTCATGATTTGATTGATTGAGATTGATTATTACAGAAAACATTAATTTGTCTTTACACCACTAGATGGCACCACAAACAACTCTGATTAGTCCTAAAACTATACCGCTAGGCGGCGCCTCCTCGATTACAGGAAACATTCGCTAGTTTAAAAATATACCACTAGATGGTGCTACAAACAAAACCTTAATTAGTCCTAGAAATATAACGCCAGGTGGTGCCACCTTTATTACAGAAAATATTCCTTAGTCCATACACAACTAGAAGGCGACAGAAATTCAAAAGTTCGCAACAAGGGGGCCACGACAGGAGGGGGTAGATCCTAACACAAGCTCCTATACTTACCTTATAAGTTAACATTAGGGTCCCTTGTTAGAATACTATTTATCGTTAAGCGACCAAGACAAGGTGCGCAGACCCTAACACAAGTTTCTATATTAGCCTTATGATATAGAATTAGGGCCCCTTATTAGAATACTATTTCCAGCCAGACATGGGGGCACGGCAAGGGGCGAAGACCCGAGAGCAAGTTGCTTCTTTCTTATTTGATTAACATTTAAAAATTCCAGGGTCGACCGATTCTACAAAATGTCAATATTACAGGATCATTTCACATATCTTGTAATTTATATGTTTGCTAATATTAGTGGTTCGCTATGTACTACTATTGAACGACGTCTTAATTTTAGAAATATGCATTTGTCCATAACAAGCCCGACATTTAGGTCTCAAGTTTCAACGTACCAAACACAGACCCCTTTAGATTTGCGCTATGTTTCGCCGTAATAAATTATTAAATCAGTGACGTTTTTTCATCAAGAGCGCGCGTACAGAAATTTTCAACGATTCGTCACGCCAGTTTTGGCAGAACACCTGTTTCTCTACCCTAATATTTGTTTCCTTTTTCTGTTCAACCTTCACTTAAATATCAATTACATACATTCCCACATTTCTTACATAAAACATAAAACAGCAAATTACGACATATTATCAATATATTAAAAATCCATTAATTACCTTTTCTATCGCAGTAACAATGGCGATTTGATAAACGTTTTTTACAATAATAAAATTTTCGCGGTCCGCTATCTACAATATGTAATTTATTGCAATTGTGCGTATATATTCTTTTGTGCTTTTATTATTCACTATACCATTGTGTGTGTCTAAATCCCTTGCCTATTTTTTTGTCCTTGTCTAAGTGTAGTTAAACTGCAGTTACCTTATTGTTACCTGTTTAATTTTACTGTTTATCGTATTTTATGTGTACCTTAAACTGCATTATTATTTTCTTATTTACTTTAGTGTTAACTTAAAGGCCGGCATGGTTGGTTGTATAAGGGCCACATGTTTGGTATTACAATTTTTATTCTGATTCATTTATGACACAATTGTCGGTGTGATTACACTGTTTGTTCTTTATTACGTTTATGTGTAGTTAGTTAATTGCTTTTCATTTGTTTTCTGTTACTTAATTTTGTAATTTTTACGTACTTTAATCTAATATAATGGTGTTTCGGTATATATCAAATCCTTCCATTGTCTTTTTTTTTTATTTGATTTATTAATGCATTTGTGTAATTACCTATGTATTAATAAATTGGGTTTTCTTAATGGTTCTTTCCCAATTTAGCACATTAACGGGTTGAACCATCATTGCGCAAACCAAATTCACATTTGAGTATTTTCATTGTTTCCAATCCTATCTCACTCGCATAACACGACGTAGCTTTTTATCAGATTTGAGGTTTGCGAGTAATTAAATATCAGACTTGCAAATAATTTCTAATGTTTTAATTATTGCCAGGAAATTCAATGTAAGACAAGCAATTAATTTGAGTGAAAGTAGCATAATGGTCAATAAAGTCAAGATACTTCCCTTAGCGATCTTTTTTTCTTAAATTTGCATTATTGCGAATAATTTCAAGTTACACTATATATATATATATATATATATATATATATATATACATATATTTATCTTCTTATCAGTAATATCAACCAATGTTAGCAATACTGTAAGGAAATTGTCACGTATACAATTAAAGAATACAGTGCTCATATAACATAATACTTAATTAAGAAAGAAAGCATCTAAGCAGTAATAATTTTTAGTCAACAGCACAATTTTAATTACATATTTACCTTTGAACATATTCGTTCATAACAAAACTTATAATGCAGTAAGGATCCTCAGTTTACTGAAATATGGTTTTCATGAGTCTCTACTTTTTAGCTTTGCTATGATGCGTATATCATATTTTTGTAATACAAAAACTCAGTTTATTATACCATACGTCATTACTGAATGAAAATTTGCATTATAAACAGAAGTCAGCTTATTATTCTTACATGATTGGGCTAAATACCTTATACTGTAACAGCACTTTCTTAACTTGTCACATACATAACTAATATGAATTTTCAATTTTAAGTTAGCATCAAGCAGAACACCTAGCATTCTAGACTGCGTGTTACATTTGAAAGTAGAGTTAGATAATTCGATGTACGGTTGTGCTGAATTAAAGCATATGCATATTGATTTGTCATTATTTAAATACAATCCGTTACTTTCAGACCAAGATTTTATTGTTGAAAATGTATAATTTACTTTATGACATAATAGGTTTATGTTATCAGCCGTAATAAGAAAATTGGTATCATCAGCATAACATGTTGGATATATTTAACGGGTCCTCTAATAAATTAATTAAATCATTTATAAATAATATAAATAACGTTGGTCCCAAGATAGAACCCTGACGAACTCCAACCGTTATTCGTGCTGGAGAACTGATTGCAGTCTTGCAGCTCACATATTGGGTACGATTATCTAAATATGATTTAATTAAATCCGCTGTTGAACCGCGAAAACCGTATCTCTCTAATTTATCAATAAGTAGATTATGTGAGACAAAGTCAAAAGCTACAATCAATCGACAAATAAGCCAGCTGCTACTTTTTTCTTATCAACAGCAGAGGAAATGTGATAAATAAACACAACAAATCGCCGTCTTTGTGCTTTTATCTTTTACAAAACCATGTTGGTTAGTGTTGATAATACTGTTTTTATGAATAAAATTCACGATTTGATTATTGATAGCACTTTCGAATACTTTTGAAACAGGGGTGATAATAGCTGTTTTTAATGCCACTGGAAAACTTCCTTGTTGAAACGACATATTTATTAAATAACATAATCGAAATGCTATGAGAGGGGTATGTTTGCTTAAGTCTGCCGATTTCTTGGCAGCCACAGGCTTTTTAGCAAACAAAAACCACTTTTACAGTTAGATATACGTCATTTATTCAAAAATTATCAAGGCATGTACTTGAATAAGTTGTGACTCTTGTGGGAGAGTTTATTGTAGCACGATATCCGTAGTTTGCGATTAAATCGTTAAAGCTCAATTGTTTTCCGTATTTTTCTAAAAAATTTAAATTAATAGAACCTAAATAATTTCGACGACGTTTCGGCAAAGATCATATTTGTCATCATCAGGTCAGTAATAACTGAACTGATGGCCACTGTTGTGTTCTCCTTATTTATAGGAGTCACTTTCTCCACTTTCATTTTCTCCGCGTTCGGTACCTTCCTTTCTATTTTTTGTTTTGAATGTTTCACTATTGTGTTTATAGGTTTTATTGCTACTAGTTATTCCTTTACTCTGGTTAACGCCAATCTCCATGTACTCAGATTTCTAGTGTGTTTTTCTATTTCTATAGCTTCTCGTATTATCCTTTTTGTTGCTTTCCTCGCCAGCTATTCTTTTCGTATCTTCAAAATTCCGTTTTACACATGTTGTCCTAATGATGAAGTTGAAATATTTTTCTTTACTGCTAGTCTGTGTTCCCCTACTCTTGCGTTAATACGTCTGTTAGTCTTACTTATGTAGACACGATCACAATCTCCACATGGAATTTTGTAAACACCTTGGTCTTCCAAATTAATTTCTGTTTTTGGATTGGGAAGAACCACACCAATTTTCTTGTCAGTTTTAAATATTATTTCTATTTTATATTTTCTTAATACTTTATTAATTTTGTCCGTTGTTCCCTTTAGATATGATAGTAATATTTTGGTGGTTTGTTCTCTGTCTTCTTTTTTGTGTTGCTTCTGGACTAGAGCTAAGTTATTAGTGACCCGAGGATGACGAATATGACTTTGCCGAAACGTCGATAAAAATAATTTGGGTTCTTCTAATAACTCCATCAACATACGAGATGGAGGCCCCGGAATTCACGGAAATGGGAACATATAATACTCGTGGAAATCTAAAATACAACATACATATATACATACACACACGCACACACGCACACACACACACACACACACACACACACACACACACACACACACACACACACACACACAACACACACACACGCATGCACGCACCCACATACGCACGTACGCATGCACGCACACACACACAACAAAATCAACACAATAATAAGAATTAAGTGTATTTATTTAACTTTAAAAGTTAATTTTAATATAAATAATATATATATATATATATATATATATATATATATATATATATATATATATATATATATATATATATATATATATATATATATATATATATATATATGAAATACCGTTGTTTCTCCGGATATTGTCTCGCGTCTGTTGCTGTTGTCTCTGACCCACGACAGTACAAAAATAGAGAGATACGTTGACAACACCTTTGATATATGGCCACATGGTAAAGAAAAGCAGTTCTTGGAACATCTAAACAGCGTCCATAACAAAACCAAGTTTATAATGAAAGTGAAGAGTGGCAAGTAGCTGCCATTCCTGGATGTGCTAATATTCCTGTATACTGGTCACACGGTGTCCAGCAAAGCCACCCATACCAACAAATACTTCAACGCCAAATTTCACCTTCATTCGGCGCAGCTGCAACCAGCTGTTAAAACATTAATGAAGAGATCAACGAGACTCGTGGACTCAACTCACAAAAAGGACGAGATGCCACTATTAACAATGGCACTGCTGCCAGCTGGATTTTCAATGAAAATTACCCGAGACCCACAAAGGAGGAGGAACCACCAGCAACCAAGATAACACTTCCGTATGTAACAGGAACAAGACCATACCTTGTGGAACATGTGACAAGGTATACAAAGGACAAACAAGTAGGAGGAACATCGTTCGACGTGAGGACACAAAAAGGCTGTGGAAAGAAAGACATCCGCATCTACTTGTGCAACATAAAAATCGCGACAAGTAGGACCGTCTGAGAGCCTATGGAAATTGAGGAATAAGAACACACGAGACGATTGCCTAATGCACAGAAACAGGTGACCGGGCAGCAAGACATCAATTCGATTCGAGTAATACGGAGCCGAACCAGGCAGTTAGAGAAAACCAGCAGATGGCGAATGGTACTTCGCCGAAACGTCGTTTTTGTACTGACAGGTGGTTAGAGACAACATCCTGAAAAACAATGGTACTGCATAGCACATTCGCTGAAATATATATATATATATATATATATATATATATATATATATATATATATATACATGCAGTGTGTTTCTGAATTATGGTGCCAAATTTACATTACTTCATTTCTATGCAAATATGTGTATAAAAATACTTAATTAAAAAGTTAGGGGGATTTTATGATAGCTTGGAAAAACATACTGCTATTATTTTCTTCCAAAGGGCATTTCCGATTTTAGTGAAAGTTCGTACGCACGGTATATAGGTCAGGTGTAACAACAATTGATGAGTATATTATTTTTAGTTGCTATGGTAACCAAATAACAGGGGTGTCCTAGAGATTTTTTCAGTAGGTCTTTATGTGTGAAAAAATGCAAATTTTATTTCTTAAAGTTGCTTTAATAGTACATAAAAAAGGTACTCTAGTTTAAAATCGACAAAATACACCGTTCTCGAGAAAAATGATTTAGCATAAGGTACTGCCACCTAACATCTACCATTTCGGATATCAACACGGTATCTGTTTAATTAAGCATTTTTAGCAACATATTTATATGGAATTTCCGGCCTAAAATGAAGCAATCTACATCCCATATCAATTTGGCACCATAATTTAGAAACACCCTATGTATATATATATATATATATATATATATATATATATATATATATATATATATATATATATATATATATATAGGCATAATATGCATTACTATTCTATTGATAATCCACACTGGTTGAGAACAAATGATTATCAGAACCGATGGTAGCTGAACGTTTGGGGAGAAATAATCGGTACAAAAGTGGTAGGCCCATATTTCTTCGATGGTGTTCTTATTGGTGCTCAGTACTTAAGATTTCTACAACATCAACTTCCCGTGTTATTGGAAGATGTCGAACTCATCACAAGATGAGACATGTGGCTATAGCAAGTTGGTGCTCCGGTGCACTATCACAAAGTGGTTCTCCAATATCTGGATAGAACTTTCCGTAATGGATGGATGGATAGAGGAGGTTCTATTGCTTGGCCACCTCGGTCGCCTGAGCTGACGCCAATAGACTTTTTCGTTTTGGGGTATGTCAGAGAGAAAATTTATGTGTTAAAACCAACAACACCAGAAAACGTTAAAGCTCGTATTCGCAAAGCATTTGAGACAATTTAAGTCGAACTACTACTAAATAAGGTCAACCTGTCATCCGAACGGCTATTGAGGCAGTGTATCGATCAGAATGTTGGCCTATTCGAACTTATAAAATTTACTGTATTGTATCCATTAATCTCATAAAGTGGTCATTTTTAACAATTTTGCCGTTATACTGAATAAAAATTAACCATGTACTACTATGTTTTACCAACACTATTACAACTCTGAACCTGGGCTTAATTCAGACGTTTATTGTTAAAACCTTGAGAAATATCCAGAATTTACCAGACAAACCTTTGAAACTTTTAGTGGCAATTTTTTAGATATCCATGGTTTTCTTTACAGTGATTACTCAAATGTGAGCTATCTTCCGCGCGCACCCTCGTATATATATATATATATATATATATATATATATATATATATATATATATATATATATATAGACACACACACACACACACACACACACTCACAGGGTGACCCTAGTCTTCTATAATCGCTCCATAGCTTGTGTACTATTCAATATATATCTACTTGCGCTTTTCTAGTATATTGCTTTTCGTGTACAATTTAAAAATGTTTTTAATACATACAAGGTGGCCTACTAAGAGTGCTGCACCAAACTTACGTTTTTAAATGGAATAACCGCTATATTTTTATTTTTTAGTTTCCTTGTACAAAATAACGCAATTTGCATGAATCATTATGAGTCTCTCCTTTCATTCCATTACCGAGTTGGTAGCGCAGTGGTGACACGACCTGCTTAGCACTCGGGAGGTAATGGGTTCGATTCCTGTTACTGTCTACCTTGTATGAGGTTTTTTCAGGGGGTTTTCCTCATACACATGTAGCGGCATGGTCACTGCGTATGCACACCATGTGCGGCTACTTAGACGAATGCTGGGATAATATTCTCCCCCTCAGAACCCCAACTCTGTTCCTTCCGATCCTATCCTGGACCACATCCATCCTTAATCGCACCATGCATATATACGTAATGTATGTATATATGCTGGGAATCCATGATTGTGGCTGAAGGAGCTCGGAAAGCTCGAGCAGCCCATCCTCCCCCTTGGGGAGGAAATGAAATATGTGGCCTTTTCCTTTTTTCTATTCCAGAGTTATTCATGTTTTTATTAGGAAATAGGTCACATTCGATAAATTGTGTGAAGAAAGCCATGGATATTTCTAAAAAACTTGCCACTAAAAGTCTCAGAATAACGCCTAGTTTCAGATAATACACAACGTTTTATTCTCGTATGCACACAATATAACAGGGTGAGCTAAAAGACAAAAACTTTAATTACTTACCATTGATATAAGGTTTGTCTGGTAAATTCTGTATATTTCACAAGGTTTTAATATTAAACGCCGAGCTCAGGGTTGTAACCGTGTTGGTAAAGTCAAGTAGACTAGTACATTGTTAATTTTTTATTCAGTATAACGGCAAAACTGTTAAAAAATGAACACTTTATGAGATTAATGGATACTATACAGTAAATTTTTATATGAGATATTCGAATAGGTCATCATTCTGATCGATACACGTCCTCAATCGTCGCTCGAGTGACATGTTGGTCTTATCTGGTAGCTCGACTTTTGGTGTTGTTGGTTTTAACACATAAACTTTCTCTGTTATATCCCCAAACGAAAAAGTCTGTTGGCGTCCAGATATTGGCGAACCACTCGGTAATAGTGCACCGGAGCACCGTCTTGCTCTAGCCACAGTCTCATCTTATGATGAGATCTACATCTTCGAATAACACGGGAAGTTGATGTGTGGGTGCGTGGGTACGTGGGTGCTCGTGCGCGTGCGGGTACGCGTGCGCGTGGGTGTGGGCGTGTTCGTGTTTGTGTGTATGGGTGGGTGGGTGCGTGCATACGTTCGTGCGTGCGTGCGTGCGTGGGTGCGCGGCGGCGTGCGTTGCTTGCTGTGGGTGTGGGTGTGGAGTGTGCGTGTGTGTGGTGTGTGGTGGGTAAGTGGTGCGTGCGTGTTTATTTTCATTTGGCTTAGAGCTGATTAGATTTTAGGAGAAATCCAGTGGCGGTGAGGAGGTTTATTAGGGCCAGTTTTTCGTTTTTATCAAATATATCCAAAACAGCTGCATATTTTAAAGACATAAAATACCCAGGCATAGACCTTAAACGTATCGATTAATTATGTTCTATGTAATTTTTGATATGACGCATTTTCGCGGTAAAAAATTCCGAATGTAGAATTAGTGTTAATTCAAACTTTTCAATATCTGAATAATGATTGATTTTACAAGAAAAATCAGACGTATTTTTTAAATAAAATTTAATTTTACATAACTTTTCTTTATAAAGTTTTTTAATATAATGTAAGGTAAGTCTAAAAAATAATTAAATATGAATGAAAATGGTTAAAATGTATTATTAATATTTTATAGGAGGCAGCTTTGGAATTTTTTTTAAGTTAATATGTATTTATGTCTGTCTGAAATGAAGTTTAAAACGCCATTGTGACATAGATTACTGTTTTCGTTTTTACAATGTTGCCAGTTTTCGTGACGAGCTTATTATAAAAGGTATATCCAGATATAAGTACTCTAAAAAAATGTTATTTAAATTATTTCATTTCTTTTAATTTCCATTTTGTAGGTTGGATGGGCGTGTGGTATTCCACACTAGATATTTTAGCTAGTAAGTTAATATTTTTTATTAAATGTAGGTAATGTGAAATTTAGAATAACGTAATTCTAAATTTCATAATTTGGATCCTGGTTTTCTTTTCTTTACAACTTAGATTAATAAGTTATACCTGTGTTGCTACTAACTTAGTTATCTACAACTCATAAAAATCAATCTAAAATGATCTGGCTCTCTAATGATAACATTATTTATTAACCTTTGGGTAATTGCACACACATATTAGTAATAACTTTATGTCCTCACTTAACCAAGACAGTTTTTGATAATTATCTAGCAATGATGGTTTTATAGATTCACCATTTTTACATTACCGCATTTTTCTAATTTCCTACTCCTTCCCTAACCCGAGCTCAAAGTAGAATAACGTTTTATTACATACTACGGGGAGGAGATAGAACAATTTGGCGTTGGAAGGAAACTTTTTTTGTAGATGTCGAGGTTTAGATCATTAATTGACCGTACTACAAAAATAAGGCCAGGCAAAAAATCTGGTCATGCAACAGTAAAAACCTCCCACAACTACAGTACGCTTCATCTGGTGAAGTAAATTTCCAGTTAGACTTCAAGGGAGACAACTGTTCTTCAAAGGAGAAAAATGGGATGCAATATCCACGCAGAAAGATGTATATATATATATATATATATATATATATATATATATATATATATATATATACTTCCTCCACCTCCACCTGCAGGATCATGTTCAAAAGTGATGTTAACACGTGGTAGATTGGTGTAAAATTAGTAAGCAATTAGGTAAAATGATAATGAATACTTACGAATAAACTTACCTACGAGTATATTAATTCTAACCAACTAAAACTCGTTAAAAACGTTTTACTAGCTTATTATCACTACCCCCATAAAAATACGAACATTTGTAGGTTTACTACACAAGCACCACAATGACGGATACTTACATTGAAATTACTCTCATACATAAAAATTCGCACATGGGAGACATTTCAGGTTGTCTCAGAAACCTAATATCTCTTTTATGCATACGTAAAGCATAGTAGATATTCGAAAAGCAATTAAGGCACATTTTCAAACCAAAACCTTGTTGACAAAGATGGACACAGGAAGTATAACAGAGCCAACGACGATATTTAAGTTTACTTTATCTTTGAAAACCTCTGAATTGAGCCGTGTTCAAAATTACTGTAATAATACTGGTAGGTAGGTGAGGCGTCAATAACTATTATTGGGATAACTCGCCTACTTGATTGCATCTGATCCATGTAGGCACGAATTATGTGACAGTAATTTTCGTGAAACCAAGCAGGCGTGCTGTTAAAATTGGTACACAATAGTTCGTTCCCCCCCCCCCTTTCTACAATTGATTTATGTATTTTCAGATTGCCGCGTTTAGTTTAAATATTTATTGAAGTAAATTCAATTTTCACGTTTTAATCTTAAATAAACTTAAATATATATATATATATATATATATATATATATATATATATATATATATATATATATATATATATATAAGAGTTGTCAATTACTTTTAAAAATAATTCAATTATAATTACCAATTACTTCTAACATAGTATTGATTTCAATAAATTAGGTTAAAAGTAATTCAATTAGTAATTAAAACTAAAAGTAATTTTTTACCAATTACTCTATTTAAATTACTGGATTGAATTCAATTTTTCTAAATGTAATCCAATCTCTTTGGTAATCGAATTACTCTAATGTGATTGAATTACTCCCATAATAAATTACGTTTGATATATTTAAATTACTACCACTTCAGAAACAATAAGAATATACATACCATACATATTTGGATAATAAAAGAAACAAATAGTGGAACATTTTTTATTGAAAACAAAGAGACACAATGTAACGGTATTTCGAATATAAACAAATTTAAAAGAAATTGTACTTTGTTGAATTTGATTTTAATACTACTAACTCTTCGAAATGTCTGTCTGAAAGAGCATGTCTTCTAGGGTATTTATGATCTCAAAGAAAACAGTCTTTCAACGGAGCAGAGGATGGACACATGTGTTGAATTTGTAGAAAAGTCTTTTAAAGAAGGGACATTTATGTAGCGATTCAATTTCCATGGACGGGTCATTAAGGTATTGAAGAATCTCCAACTCAATCTTCTTTTTCATATTTGTTCTATCACTTCTATCTTTGTTTTTATTCATCGTTTCATTTTCAGTGTCAATGTCTAATTCAAAAACTCGTCAACAACATGTTTGCGTTCTTCATTGACCTCCATTACATTATCTTCTAAATTCATATTGTGCCTTTTCAAGAATCAATGTTGTAATAGTTTCTGACAGATCATCTTCTATAAAGCTTTGGAAACAAGTTTTCCATCTCAACTTGAATTTGGCAGTGTGAAAGGTGCAATAGTTGCCCTTTTGCTTCAGATGTCGAAAAGTTGAAATAGGCACTAAAACGTTTTAGTAATCCATCTCGACATGTTCAAAACTGCACGAGTAGCATTCATAGTATCTGATTCCATTCAGTAAGCTTTTATAGAGACCCCAAACACGGCAATAAATAACCAAAATAGTTATGTTGATCGCCCTATAGAATATCTATGGCATTTGCCAGGGCTGTAATATTGCACAGTACTCGGTCAAATATTCCAGTTCCGCATCTTTAAATATTTGGTCCTTAACGCTGAGCTTTTCAAAGACCTCTTGTAATTTTCTCTGTCTTTTAGAATTTGAGCTGTTGAGTCATACATTGAATTCCATCTTGTGGGGCCAGGATAACTCAATGTTGACCGAGCATTTTATTACTTCACTCGTTTTTGGCTTTCCAGCCATTTTCCAGAAACATTACATTTGGCAAGAGCATTGGTGTGTCTGGTTCGCAAAGTCGTATTTTTCTGTATTGCATTTTGATGTCAACAGTAGCTATAGATTCAAAGTGTGGTTGCACACCTAACGTGCTTCGGTAATATATTATTTGATAAATCCAAGAACTCAACTTTCTGTCCACATCATCATTTTCATTAACAATGTTACCTGGGTCCAAACTCTTTAAACGCCTTAAAAATTTGATCCATTGTCTGAGATAGTTGCCACTAATTTATCGTTCCTTAGATTGAATTGCAAATGAATATCTTCTAGCATTTCTGTGATCCTGTCATAGTGACTTCCAGTAAATCCGAAGCAAAGCTGCAGAGCACCTTTCGAAGTTTTCATCATTTGCACTTATCCAATGTGCGGTGACAGAAAAACTACGATGTTTAGTAGACCAAACATCCGCAGTCGACAAACATAAGCCTGATCTAAGTCATTTTTAATACGAGTCACGTTTTCAAGAAAATAGTCTTCAATTTTTTTTACAGCTGTTGTCCTATGCATAACATTTACGCCCATTCCATCGAAAAAGGAAACAAAAGCCGGATTGTCTACAATGCTTATAGGTGGCATTGTGCTCACAATGAAATTAACAATTCTTTTATCGAATACAGTTTGATTCAAGAAAATATTACGATTTTTAGGAAAGACTTCAGTTATTTTCCTTTGTTTGTTCGGAATACCGGGATCACTACTGGCGGTGTTATCACTATCATAAATAGAACTGTCATTGTTTATTCTTTTTAAATATGACTTTTTAAATTGTTTGTAAATGTTGTAATCATCCAAGGCTCTGTTGTAAATTTTCTTAAATGCTTTAAAAATTTGTTGAACCCAAAATCGTTTTACTATAACCTCTTTGGTAAGCACAGCTGGCATTGCCCTTCAACTTTTCTGTTCCTCATTGATGGTAGTAAGTTTGAAAAACTTTCCGTCTAGATAGGGATACTTTTCAGTGTTGAACATTGAATATTTGTGATGTGTTTTGACCTGTTGAAGGCTTGACTGGAATGTCAGAAGTTGAAGAATCCGAAAAGAGGTCGTAACGTTTATGGAACTGGAACACACGAATCCTTGCGAATCTTGCGATTTTGATTGCTGTTCTATAGGCTTTTTGAATTTACATGGAAGAAATCGCGAATAACCTTTTTCTTCTGGCAATTTTTGTCCCTTTGTGGCGTATATGAGGGGTCTTCAATGTCTGAGACATCTTCAAAATTTATTTCAGAGTGAACGTCAATGTCAAACTCCTTGTCCTAGAAAGAAATATTAACAATCGGGAATTCACAATTTTAACAGAATTTGTAGCTATCATTATCATTTAAAATGTAACCAGAAACTCTGCACATACGCGCATACTTAAGTATTTTGGTGACTTTATAGAATGAGCCTGTATAGTCAGAATAGTCAGATTTTATTCACATTTCGGTTCTCTGGAACGATCATCAACTTTGACGTTTTAAATACGGATAGGGACTTTTATTTCAAATTTACACGCCGCACTAAACCCAGTTGTATCGCATTTATTAAAAAACTTTTTACTTCCTAATAAATTCTACGCAGCTCCATTCTCTCTAACTCCTTAAGGTTTTGAAATATGAAAATTTCCGAGATCGCAATATATGCCCCACCAGTTTAGGACACACTGTATATCATTTATTAATATATTTAACCGACTATGTATACCTATCTAATATCTTTGCTTTGAGATTCCTGTACTTAGCAATTAAGGTCGAATTTGTAACACGTAACGCCCTGTATTAACTATTGTGTAACACTAACTCACATGAATACGTTTCAATTTCTTTACTTTGTTGAAAAATAAAAAGCGAGTAGCGACGGATGTAAACGATTAGATTTCATTATGTGAATATCTGAATATGAATATAGGATAGTGGTGAAATTAATTATTGTATTTTATCTATGCTATCGCGGAGTTAAAATAATCCTATACATCGAATCGAATTGCGAGTAAAACTGCTTATATAAATAATTCATTCTTTTTTAATTTTGTAATTTAATAATTACATATTATCAATAAATTTATCCAAATTAAGAACGAGTTAAAATAATAGGTAACAAAGTTTCCATAATAATTAATATGTCTAACTAACGGCAATAATACACTGCATTCTACTTACCAGAGATGTGGCATATTGATATTCATCTGTCATCGTCGTTAATAATATAATTATTATTATTCAACTACTGATAAACTAATAATAAGTACTTAAGTAGTAACTGTATAAACAAATAAAATATTTTATACTATAGTACACGTCACAATATTCTTAAACTGTTTACTGGAAAGTTCAATATTAAATGGTCCTTGGATAAAAATTTCATCCTGTTCTTTACTCTATTTATTTCCAAGATAGACAGGACGCGCGACGTAAACAATGCTATTGGCGCGATCATCACGTGATCAGCCGCTTATTGGTCGTTTAGTCGAGTTCGAGCCGAAGGGTGAGAACCTGCCGTCGACGGCGTCAAGGTCGACGCGTCTTTCTTGCTGGACTGCTTAATGGCAACGCAAGTTGCAACATAGCAAAACTGCAGTCACCGAATTTAAATCGGCCCGCCGCGTTTGATTTAAAGCTGTTTTTTGTCGATGGCCAAGATTCCGACAGTTTTTTTGATGGTCTTAACTCTAAAGTCTAAAGAAAGATAATCGAATTATTTGAGTAATTCAATTATTTGTTAAATAATTGAATTACTTGCTAAGTAATTGATTACCCGAGTGTTGTGAAAATCAATTACCAATTACTATTACATTATCCTAGTAATTGATAAACCAAATACGATTACACTTTTCGGAAAGTAATTGAATACGATTTCTCAATTAATTTAATTCAAATAAAAGTTTGAATATATATATATATATATATATATATATATAAACATTCATTTGTTAATCTATAAACTATAAAATATCATTTAAGATAGCATGAAATTTAAATTTCTTAGAAACCCGTTCAAGCTGCTTATAATTATGTAAAGTGTGTAAATGTCTAAATTTTGAGGTCAACATTAAACGATAATTATGGTTACAAATACAGACAGTCTTCTACTTACGAACTTAATCGAAATAAATATTATAAATTCAAATCAATCACATGTAATACATTATTTATTAAAATTACTCATTT
The DNA here is from genome assembly GCA_036346205.1 of Vesta saturnalis. Classification (NCBI taxonomy): domain Eukaryota; kingdom Metazoa; phylum Arthropoda; class Insecta; order Coleoptera; family Lampyridae; genus Vesta; species Vesta saturnalis. The sequence continues at coordinate 218,440 of JARFJB010000085.1, read as the reverse complement.
AAAACCACTACTAGATATGTGCATATGTATGTACATATATCTATAAATTTATAACATAAACAACTTTAAATTTAAAACAACATAAATCTAAAAGTAAACTCTGCTGTACTTTTATGTGTGTAATGTAATATTACAGGATTGTATTCAACATTAGCATATAAACAACAATTGAGCAAAAATAAATTAAATAATTTTTAAATTTTAATAAACAAAAAATTAAATCTAAAATATACATATTTTTCTGTTCTGCATATTTTTTTTGTTATCTGTTATTAGTTCAATTTAAGTATAATTAAAATCTCAAAGTTTTGTTTTCATTTGCCTTTTCTTTTTATCCTAAAATTTTACATTTTGAACGACCATGGACCATGTTTGTGTTATAAATCCTGGCTACGCCCTTGTATTCAAGTCTCATTAGTGTTCTTACACAAAAAACTGTGTAATAGAAGTTTGAGTAATAGCACGTTTATTTTCATCCAGTATTACTTTATTGCACGTAAGGGCATCATGTACCGGGTGGCCAGATAGATAGATAGATAATTATTGGTGATGTCAAATCTTACAATTTGTTACACAAGTCAATGAAAACAACATTTAATAACTAAAGTTTGGTAATTTAAAATCTAACTTAAAATAGTCATTTATATCATAAATTACTGAATTTATGAGAAACACTTTTTAAGGCATCTTTCAGTTTTTTAAGAGGTAGTAGTTTTACTTCATAAAGCAACATGTTTATAAATTTAGGACCATAGTAATTAGCAACAGTACGTGTTTTGTTTATTCTGTTGAATGGCACTACCAAATTATAACACTTTCTGGTACGGTAAGTATACATTGTCTCCGCTGTCGCTGTGCTGTGTTTATGAACGTTTTATGAATAAACAATATATTATATATATATATATATATATATATATATATATATATATATATATATATATATATATATTAATTTTCAGGTTTCAAGTGTTGATATGAAGTTTTCGCTGGCTCGTAGATTTCTCCATGGTTCTTAAAAGAACCGATGTTGAAATGATTTATATTCTTTTTTCTTCGTGTTCTGCCCTGGTAACGGTTCAGTTATTACCAGGGAACAAAGACTTGAAAATGGCAGGAAGAAATCAACTTATATAATATATATATATATATATATATATATATATATATATATATATATATATATATATATATATATATACACCGTTTCCAAAATAAGGATGCTCACTATGGGGATCTCGGAAACGGTAAGAGATGGAAGGTCGGTTAAATGGAATAAAAGTTACGCATTTGAGAGGATGTATTTATGGTCTTTGTAGAACTCGAATATCTCTTTTAGTTTTTGAGATATTTGAAAAAAATTAAATTTTTGATTTTCGTTTTATTTTTTCTGACCTTATTTGAAGAGCTATCAAGAAAAGAAGAGCACATTTTATTGCCACTTTTCTAGCTCTACTTAATGCTGTTATTCAATTTTGATACAACGTTTCGTTTGTTAGCAACCATCATCAACTTTATTTTTTAAATACACGAAAAAATTATTTTCCATATTTAAATTCTCTCCTTGATTCTGAATTCAACGATATATCACACTTTATATTTTGATACGTTTCGGATGAGAAAATTCATATTCAATGTAAAACATCGAAAATGTACAGTTAAAACTAATACTAGAAACATTAGAAAACTGTAAAATTATTATAAAATAACGTTTTCTCATTTTCTAATGCCTGTTCGAATAAAATAATTCACAAGTATGTATTTAGTGAAAATACTATTAATTAAACAGTTAAAATACATCTTCCGTCGTACTGATGCATTTGATAAAATAAGTTGTTTTGCATTTTGTTTACCTACCTGTCATAATTGATTGTTGTCCGTATTACGTTTGTTTGGTGGTCTTTGAGTTAATTACATTTTGTGTTTACCTAAAAACAATATGGTAGGAGTACATTTTCAAATAATGAAAAATTCGATATACTAACGTGTTACATTTTGTGTCAACCTAATTGTTCTGAAGCCGAAATAATGCATTTAAACAAATATCTAGAAAGGCGTCAACCTCACAAAAGAACTTTTCGCACATTAGCAGTTAATCTAAAAGAATATGGTGCGTTCAAAAAACCTGTAAAATCTCGCAAAAAACCTTGCAATGAAGAAAAAGACAATACTGTTTTATTAGTTGTAACGGAAAATCCAGAGGTTTCTACTAGGAAAATTGAAAAGGCAACTGGCATAGCTTATTCCACAGCTCATTATGTTCTAAAGAAGGAGAAAGCACATCCATATAAATTTAGAATTTGCCAAGGACTTCGACCAGGTGACCCAGAAAGACGTAGAATATTTTGCGAATAAAATAATATGGTCCGATGAAAGTATGGTAAATAATAATCGAATTTTTAATCGTAGAAATGCTCATTATTGGGCAAGAGTAAATCCACGTCTGTACAAAACGGCCAAACACCAACACCGTTTCGGATTTAATATGTGGGCTGCTATATTCGGTACTCGAATTATAGGTCCTTTCATTTACCACGAGTCCTTAAATTCTGAACGTTACCAAATTTCACTCCAAAATGAATTAGAGATAGCTTTGAATGATTTGCCTTTCCAAGAAGTTGAAGGTTGTTGGTTTATGCAGGACGGTGCACCAGCACATAATTCCAGAGTTGTCAGAGAATACCTGTCAGTTAGATTTCCAGAAAGATGTATTGGCACTCATGCAAATGTACTGTGGCCAGCCCGTTCTCCAGATATAACACCTTTGGATTTTTTTCTTTGGGGATACATTAAAAATTACATTTATGGAAACGATGTTGAAAACGAAAAAATTTTACAAAGATTAATTCTCGAAGCGTTTGCTAGTATTACTCCTCAAATGCTGAAGAATGTTTTAGATGCTACAGTTAGAAGATGCTATTTATGTTTAGAGAATAACGGGAATCTTTTTAACATCTTTTGAGAGTTTATTAACCTATAAAATAAATTTGTTTTTTAATTGTCTATCATTTAAAATTACAAAACATAATTTTATAATAATTTTACGGTTTTCTAATGTTTCTTGTATTAGTTTTAACTGTACGTTTTCGATGTTTTACATTGAATATGAAGTTTCTCATCCGAAACGTATCAAAAATATAAAGTGTGATATATCGTTGAATTCAGAATCAAGGAGAGAATTTAAATATGGGAAAAATAATTTTTCTGTATTTAAAAAATAAAGTTGATGATGGTTGCTAACAAACGAAATGTGCTCTTTTTCTTGATAGCTCTTCAAATAAGGTCAGAAAAAATAAAAACGAAATCAGAAAATTCAATTTTTTCAAATATCTCAAAAACTAAAAGAGATATTCGAGTTCTACAAAGACCATAAATACATCCTCTCAAATGCGTAACTTTTGTTCCATTTAACGACCTTCCATCTCTTACCGTTTCGAGATGTGTGTGTGTGTGTGTGTGTGTGTGTGTGTGTGTGTGTGTGTGTGTGTGTGTGTGTGTGTGTGTTACGGCTAAAAGTCGAAGTGTTAAACCTAGTTTCAATCGGCTAGAACTAGGTGCAGCCAATGGCAGTTTAGTCTTAGGTGTACCCTATTTATTCATGACTAAACCTAGAATTTAAATCGGCTAAAACTAGGTCTATTACACCGGCTACAACTAGGTCCAGACAATCCCTAGTGGTTAAAACCAGATGTAAAGTTACAAAAGATGTTCGACATGTAGCAGGCGGTGTCTTGCGTTTATCTACCTGCTGTCGGCACTCTGGGTGTTAGTGAGTGATCAATTTAGTTATCAACCCTTTTTTAGATAACTAAAAATGTTTTTTTCAAAATTTAAAATTACCTATAATCGGTTTTCAAGATTTATTTATGCTTGAAACATTGAAAAAACCAAAGTATTTAAAAATATTTAAGTTTAATTAAATATCGTTTTAACGACAAAATTTTTAAAAAATTTTTTTTATTTAAAAAAAAAATAATCAAGAAAAATTTTTCGAGTTCTTCAAAATAAGGTAATTACCCAAAGAAATATTTTAAAATCTAAAACAAGTAATTTTCAAACCATTTAAATAATCTTCAATGTACCTGATACACTAAATCAATCAAAAGGTTTTTTTTTTGTGGTTGGGTTGGGGTTTTGTGTGTCAAACCAAGGGTTTAATTTAAGTTTTCTAGTTTATCAGATTCGAAATTAAAAATACCCTTTGAATGCTAAAGTATAATACATAGTTTTAAATTTTACCCTAAATCAATTGTAATGACGGGGTCCGCTAAATTGTGCCATCGGGTTGTGAACAAACGCGCCATAGCTATCACAGTATTTAAAAAAATGCCTAAAAAATTCAACTTAATGGGCGAAAAATGGTTAAGGCTTGACGTAAAACTTAATGAAATATTTGGAATTAAAAATCGCCGTTAGGTTATGTTTTTGTGAAAAATTTTTAATCATTTCCAAAGAATGAAAATGGAAGTCTAAAAAATTCTTGAAATTGGAAGAAAATAACTATATTGAAAATAGAAATAAAAGTAAATGAAATAAAAAAAAAAGCTTCATTTATCAGTTAAAGGTTTATTTAAAAGAAACAAAGCAAACAAGAAATAAAAGTTATTATAGTACAAGCCAACAAAACAACCATCGTTTTCCTGTAAGGTATGATAAGTTGAAAAATTTACTTGAACGTAAGATGGATTTTAAATTGAAATTTGGATTAGAACATTTTCAAAATAATTCATTTAGTAAAAATTTTTTGTACGTTAAATTGTTTCCCAAAAAAAAAAAAAGGAAAAAAAAAAGGCCATATTTTTTGGGGAAAGGGTATATTTACCAGCCCAAAATAATTGGATTTTCATAAAAACAATGTATATTAAATGGTTAAATGCGAATTAAAAACGGAAGGAAGGAGTTGATTTAAAACAATATTGAAGTGCAATTCATTAAGTACCAGGCCCTAAGGAGAAAATAAAAATTTCAAGGTGGATAAAATCGAAATTTATGCTAAGATATTGTATAGTTCAGGGTTTATAACCAAAAATAATTCAGGGGTGAATTTTCTAATCGCCAAATTGGGATTAAATCATTTCAAGCAAAAGTTAATTACTTTGGAAATGCTTGTTTGGATAAGGTCGTTAAAAAAGAAACCGGTTTTCTTAAATTTTCGCTGTTTCGAAAAATTTTCATAAACGAGTGGAGGTTTTGGGATGAAAATTTAAAGTGGTCCATTTATGTGGTTTTGGGGCGCCAGCCCAAAAATTTTGCCCTTTAAATCGTGAATTTTTTCTACACATAATTTTACTAGAAAATCATCTTCCTTTTTTTTTAAAAAGGTTATATTAGTGAAGTTTTCAATTTTCAGAAAAATTTAAATCATATGCAAATTTTAATTTTTTGGGTTTTTAACAAATTTTACTTTTTACTTTTTGCGCCTGAACCATTTTTTCAAAAAGATTTTTTTCTCCCAAAAAATATAAAAAAATTTCTGAAAATTTTTCGAAAAAAAGATTTAATAAAACCATTTTTTTTTTCAACTTTGACACCCTGATCTCAAAGAAGATTTCACCAAAACATATAACTTTTTGCTTGAAATGATTTTCTTTAATTTTTTGGGGATTAGATAAATTCACCCTTATATCTGGTGGATATATAAAAGATGCCACTGAAACCAAAATGTAAATAGAGGTGCTTTTATGCTGCTGGATTTTGTGGACTCAAAATTTCAATTGAATTGTTCAAATAAGAAACGCGTCTTGATTTATAAATGATTAATTTATTTTCGAAAAAAAATATTAATGTTTGGTTTGTTATATTAAATTATTTAAAAAAAAATTAGGTTTTAGGATTATTTTGGATTAAAGTTCTGACAAAGCAAAAAATATGATTAGTTACCTAACTAAGGAAACTATTTTACTTAAATTAAAAAATTTTAAAAATAAAATTGTTAAAAAATAATAAAATTGCATTTTCCCTTTTTCAATTAAAAAAAAAATAAAACATAGGAATAGTAGATATCAAACGTGTTTATTCAATGGTTAATGTGATAGTTCTTTTGATATGGAGGTTACATCTAGCTTTAACCACTAATTGGCTACCTAGTTAAATTAAAAGTTTAAGAAACACACACACACACGCACGCACGCACGCAAACACACACACACACACACACACACACAAGTATTATATATATATATATAAATATAAGAAGAGAGAGAGAGAGATAACAAATTAGTTAGTTCAGTAATTCATTCTTATTGTTTTAAATGCAGAGAATGTATAGATGAACATTAAGCTGAAAGGATGCTGTCGATTGTGGGTAGTCAGCGGTCATTTATGGTTTATTTGCAGACCTTTGCAAGGCTTTGTTTTAATGATGTTTTTTGCCTTTATTCAGCCAGCTTATTTAGAATTTTTGTCTACGAACTGATTTTCTTTATATATTGTAACGTTCATTTTGTTTTTCATTGACCTTCCTGGCAATAATTAAAACATTGGAATTTATTTACAAGTCTACTATTTAATTACTAGCAAATTCAAATCTGATCAAGAAATTGACCGTGTAGTGGTAAACGTTGTGCTATTTGAATTAGATAGGCTGGATGAGGTTAAGTTGCATCATGTTAGGTAAAAATGAAACTACTCAAATTAAAATTAATGAGCTCCAAATGATGGTTCAACCCATTAATGTACTATTGTGAAAGAACCACCAATAAAACTTTTATTCTAAATAAGTAATTGCACAAGGACATTAATAAATCAAATAACACAAAAAAACAATGAATGGATTAAATATATAACAAAACACCATTGTCAGGTTAAAGTAAAAATAAATAAATAAAAATTTAGCTACAATAAACACAATTTAAAAAAAAAACATGTAATCACAAATAATTTCAAAATAAGTCAGAATAAAATTGTAATACCAAATATGGGCCCTAAAACCATTCATGTGGTCTTTAAAAATAAACACAAAAATAAGGCAAATTACGGTACATAAAAATACAACAACAGCAAAATTGCACAGGTGATAATAAGGTAAATGCAAGGAAAAAAAATGGTGAAATTTAAATACACTCATGTTTAGTGACTTAAAGCCAAAATACATACGTACAGTTTCAATAAATTAATATAAAGAGAAATTAGTTCACAGGCAAACAATTCTACTTAAACAAACTGACACAAAAAACTCCAAAAAAGCCTTACAAAGGTAAATTTAAATTCATAACATAGTGACCGATATAAAGTTTGAATGCGTTTGAAAAATACAGCGTTTCTCAGGCCCTTCATCCATTCAACAATGAATAAATAAAAATAAAATTCGTAGTGTTTGATGGTCATCTGTACCGGGTATGTAAACACTCAAAATTACCCATTACAATTATAACCAAGGTTTATCCTGTTCCGCTCGTCCAGGCCCATCTACACAAATATAAATATAAACAACAAACAACAATACTAATTCAAAATACAAATTGGGAGCCCTGTACTGCCTTTTATTTTAAACTGCAGCTTAATGAGCCCGTGCGAATGAGATACCTTTCAAGGCAATGTTTGATTTTTAATACGTACATGGGAAAATTATTTTCGAGCTTTCATTTATATTAAAATACTTACACTTGAATATATTCCCTTTAGTTAACACTTTACCCTAACCGACAAGTTCAGATACGCGGTTTGAAACTCCGCCGCGAATTAATTATACAATTTTTGGAAAAACTCACATTAAAACCTACATAAAAGAAAAAACGAATTAGAGTTTTAGTTTTAAACAAAACCATAATATTTATAAACCGAAAGGTCTACAACCGGATTTAATTAAAACAATAAAACCAATCCGCTCAATCAAAATTTAAACCGCAACTCCTTATCCGATTTCAAACTAACTATTCTACTCCCAAAACCATGTTTTTCAAAAGTAATACAAAAAAAATTACGTTGGAACAGTTTCATATTAATTATTGAAATAGTACAAAACAATACGCCATTTGTATTTTGTGACGTCAAATACTTTTGCCTTAATTAAGGCCTGCCACGTGGCTAACATCGGTTTGACCTTGGGAATTTCCGATAACAATTGATGACCTTCCTTTCACGTTTGACCTTGAGAAAGTTTGGACCGAGATAGTGGTTAAAAAATTGTTTACCTTGAAAAGCGGTTGACCTTGATGTTTTGATTAGGCATGGTTTGCGCGGAAAACATATTTTAATAAGAAAGGTTTTGTAAGACAAGTGTAGGGCTTCTCTTTATCTGTTTTGGTTTGTCTGTGGGGCATCTTTTATGGACTAATGAATATTTTCTGTAATTGAAAAATTGTTTACCTTAAGAAAGTTGTTTACCTTGAGAAACTGGTTTACCTTAAAAACAGGTTTACCTTGGAAAGTTGTCTGCCTTGAGAAACAGGTTGGCCTTTATAACCTACTAGGCGGAAATTTAAAATTTGAATAAATAATGCTATCTCATAGACAGGTCCGGGGACTTGTGTTTCTGGCCCCTTTGTCGTGACCCTTTGAAATAGTATTCTAATAAGGGACCCTAATGCTAACTTGTAAGACAGCTATAAGAACTTGTTCAGGGTCTGCGCCCTCTTGTCGTAGTTGGCTAAATCTTAATTTGGGCGCATCTGGGTGTATGGACTAATGAATATTTTCTTAAAATCCCACCTAAGGTATATATCAGGACTAATTAATTTGTTTGCGGCTGCATCTGGTGAATGGACTAATGAATGTTTTCTGCAATATCAGTGTGTCTTCCACTATTGGGTTGTATGTGATGCCAGCTTGTATATGGACTAATAAATGTGTTCTGTAAATAAGTCTGGTTTTATTAATTAACTTTGTGCAAGACCGTATCCTCTAGAACATTCATATAATGTTTTAAGATTTTAAAATTAATTTTGCTATTATTAAATTACATGTTTCTTGAAGAGTGAAGATACGTAACATTTTTGCTACCACCTTAGCTTGACACTCAATCAAAGTTAAATTACGGTTTAATTGCATATTCAATGCAAAAAAAAACCAGTCGTAAATAATTGCAAAATCTAAGTACAGTATGTAGGGAAATAATATTTACAACAAATGACAGACTTAGGCACTGGAACACGCAGTCTCATGCATCAGATTACGTGAAAAATTTAAAACATAGTGATAAAACAAGCGTCTATGTTGACAAGCTCGATATAAATAAATAGGTTCTAACAAACTGATATGTTCGTGAAGATAATAATACAAGTCCTGATCTAAAATAAAAAACAAGTCTGTAATTAAACACAAAGTCCTTAAAACATACAAATTAGTACAAAAATGAGTTTTAAAATGATTTCACTGCGAAACCAGTCAACCCAATGACTAAAAATTATTTTTGAATGATTTGTTTGAGGTTGTAAAATTTACATATACGATAAAATTTTATGGAATCAAATTATTAAACAGTTATACAACATCGTTAAATGAATTGGAAATAGAATCAGCCTCAACATCGTGTTAGTTAATGTGTTTAAATATTTTAAAATTTTGGCTGCAAAATACATTTTTAAAGTAAATAAGTGGAAAAATAATAATTTCTACTCTGGTGTTTTTATATAGGTAGATTCTCTATCTGCGGTTAGCTATACATTCGAACAAATTATTTATTTACATGTTCAATTACACATAATTACTTTACGTTATACTGGATTTTACCAGCAGGATTTAATACCATTTAATTAACACTTTTAAATTTTCTAATCAAATAAGATAGTAATTTAGTTTATTTGAAATTTTAAAACAACGCAATTATCAAGATTTAAAATACACTTTGCCTCATTCATCTCATTTTTCATCTTGAACGATTATATTGTAATAGTTTATTAACAACCCCAAAACATCTAATTCCCTGATGCTGGTTCATAATAATAATAATGCTCATTCGATGATGGTTACACTTTTAAATACATGCAAAGGATAATATAATTTTATTGCTTTATTTGAATACATTATAATAATGCTCACTCAATGACGGCATTAGCCGCCTTTCGGGGTTGTTGCTCGGTAGGATCTTTCTAAAGTTTGGAGTGGGGATTACCGAAACAGTCTTCGCAACCGTCTTAAAAAATACCTTACCAAAAAAGCTTAGATGCCCTAGGGAAGATATTAGAGTGGAAACAAGAAGCGTACGATGCATAACTCGGCCCACGTTTTAGGTTATGTCAATATGACAATATTAGGTTAGATTAATAAACGCACGTTTAGGTTAGGTCAATACTCGCGCGTGTATTGACCTAACCTTGCGTTTAATCCTTTTGAAGGGTATGTTCTCCTAAGACGGCTGCGAAGACTGTTTTGGGAACCCAAACTTTAAAAACGGATTCTATCCGAAATTAAATCGCCCACAAGGGCCCAACTTCCGTTTCTCGCGTGTTTCACTTTTAAAGTGTAACCGTTATCGAGTGAGCATTATTATAATGTATTCTATTTTATGAGCCAACATCAGCGGACATTAGAATGTTACTGACTTGTTAATAAACTATTACAACATAACCGTTCAAGATGATGATGGAAACGATGACGTGGATGAGATGAATGTTCAAATTCAAGATGAGATTTCACAGAACAGCGATAAGACAGAGGAATCACGGTTGAAGAAAAAGACCGAAAAAATGTGATTAAATAAATGATGCATTGTTTTCATAAACATTTTCAAACGCTAAGTTTTCCAATTTTATGAATAAACTTGTTTTCCTAACCTGCACTAACAATGCTGCAGTTAATGCGAAAGGTCGGTTAGATGGTTAATTACAGTAAGTGTGAGACTGGTTTTCGCAAGCTGTAAGTCATGATTTGATTGATTGAGATTGATTATTACAGAAAACATTAATTTGTCTTTACACCACTAGATGGCACCACAAACAACTCTGATTAGTCCTAAAATATACCCTCGCGCCTCCTCGATTACAGGAAACATTCGCTAGTTTAAAAATATACCACTAGATGGTGCTACAAACAAAACCTTAATTAGTCCTAGAAATATAACGCCAGGTGGTGCCACCTTTATTACAGAAAATATTCCTTAGTCCATACACAACTAGAAGGCGACAGAAATTCAAAAGTTCGAAAAAGACAGGAGGGGTAGATCCTAACACAAGCTCCTATACTTACCTTATAAGTTAACATTAGGTCCCTTGTTAGAATACTATTTATCGTTAAGACCAAGGGGCAGACCTAACACAAGTTTCTATATTAGCCTTATATAAGAATTAGGGCCCCTTAAGAATACTATTTCCAGCCAGACATGGGGCACGGCAAGGGCGAAGACCCGAGCAAGTTGTTCTTTCTTATTTGATTAACATTTAAAAATTCCAGGGTCGACCGATTCTACAAAATGTCAATATTACAGGTTTTCACATATCTTGTAATTTATATGTTTTAATAGTGGTTCGCTATGTACTACTATTGAACGACGTCTTAATTTTAGAAATATGCATTTGTCCATAACAAGCCCGACATTTAGGTCTCAAGTTTCAACGTACCAAACACAGACCCTTTAGATTTGCGCTTGTTTCGCCGTAATAAATTATTAAATCAGTGACGTTTTTTCATCAAGAGCGCGTACAGAAATTTTCAACGATTCGTCACGCCAGTTTTGGCAGAACACCTGTTTCTCTACCCTAATATTTGTTTTTTTTCTGTTCAACCTTCACTTAAATATCAATTAATACATTCCACATTTCAATAAAACATAAAACAGCAAATTACGACATATTATCAATATATTAAAAATCCATTAATTACCTTTTCTATCGCAGTAACAATGGCGATTTGATAAACGTTTTTACAATAATAAAATTTTCGCGGTCCGCTATCTACAATATGTAATTTATTGCAATTGTGCGTATATATTCTTTTGGCTTTTATTATTCACTATACCATTGTGTTTCTAAATCCCTTGCCTATTTTTTTGTCCTTGTCTAAGTTAGTTAAACTGCAGTTACCTTATTGTTACCTGTTTAATTTTACTGTTTATCGTATTTTATGTGTACCTTGACCTGCATTATTAACTTCTCATTTACTTTAGTCTTAACTTAAAGGCCGGCATGGTTGATTGTATAAGGGCACATGTTTCACATTACAATTTTTATTCTGATTCATTTATGACACAATTGTCGGTGTGATTACACTGTTTGTTCTTTATTACGTTTTTGTGTTAGTTAATTGCTTTTCATTTGTTTTCTGTTATTAATTTTGTAATTTTTACGTACTTTAATCTAATATAATGGTGTTTCGGTATATATCAAATCCTTCCATTGTCTTTTTTTTTATTTGATTTATTAATGCATTTGTGAATTTATTTTAATAAATTGGTTTTCTTAATGGTTCTTTCCCAATTTAGCACATTAACGGGGAACCATCATTGCGCAAACCAAATTCACATTTGAGTATTTTCATTGTTTCCAATCCTATCTCACTCGCATAACACGACGTAGCTTTTATCAGATTTGAGGTTTGCGAGTAATTAAATATCAGACTTGCAAATAATTTCTAATGTTTTAATTATTGCCAGGAAATTCAATGTAAGACAAGCAATTAATTTGAGTGAAAGTAGCATAATGGTCAATAAAGTCAAGATACTTCCCTTAGCGATCTTTTTCTTAAATTTGCATTATTGCGAATAATTTCAAGTTACATATATATATATATATATATATATATATATATATATAACATATATTTATCTTCTTATCAGTAATATAAACCAATGTTAGCAATACTGTAAGGAAATTGTCACGTATACAATTAAAGAATACAGTGCTCATATAACATAATACTTAATTAAGAAAGAAAGCATCTAAGCAGTAATAATTTTTAGTCAACAGCACAATTTTAATTACATATTTACCTTTGAACATATTCGTTCATAACAAAACTTATAATGCAGTAAGGATCCTCAGTTTACTGAAATATGGTTTTCATGAGTCTCTACTTTTTAGCTTTGCTATGATGCGTATATCATATTTTTGTAATACAAAAACTCAGTTTATTATACCATACGTCATTACTGAATGAAAATTTGCATTATAAACAGAAGTCAGCTTATTATTCTTACATGATTGGGCTAAATACCTTATACTGTAACAGCACTTTCTTAACTTGTCAATACATAACTAATATGAATTTTCAATTTTAAGTTAGCATCAAGCAGAACAAGCATTCTAGACTGCGTGTTACATTTGAAAGTAGATTAGATAATTCGATGTACGGTTGTGCTGAATTAAAGCATATGCATATTGATTTGTCATTATTTAAATACAATCCGTTACTTTCAGACCAAGATTTTATTGTTGAAAATGTATAATTTACTTTATGACATAATAGGTTTATGTTATCAGCCGTAATAAGAAAATTGGTATCATCAGCATAACATGTTGGATATATTTAACGGGTCCTCTAATAAATTAATTAAATCATTTATAAATAATATAAATAACGTTGGTCCCAAGATAGAACCCTGACGAACTCCAACCGTTATTCGTGCTGGAGAACTGATTGCAGTCTTGCAGCTCACATATTGGGTACGATTATCTAAATATGATTTAATTAAATCCGCTGTTGAACCGCGAAAACCGTATCTCTCTAATTTATCAATAAGTAGATTATGTGAGACAAAGTCAAAAGCTACAATCAATCGACAAATAAGCCAGCTGCTACTTTTTTCTTATCAACAGCAGAGGAAATGTGATAAATAAACACAACAAATCGCCGTCTTTGTGCTTTTATCTTTTACAAAACCATGTTGGTTAGTGTTGATAATACTGTTTTTATGAATAAAATTCACGATTTGATTATTGATAGCACTTTCTTTTTGAAACAGGGTGATAATAGCTGTTTTTAATGCCACTGGAAAACTTCCTTGTTGAAACGACATATTTATTAAATAACATAATCGAAATGCTATGAGAGGGTATGTTTGCTTAAGTCTGCCGATTTCTTACCAAGGCTTTTTAAAACAAAAACCACTTTTGAATATACGTCATTTATTCAAAATTATCAAGGCATGTACTTGAATAAGTTGTGACTCTTGTGGGAGGTTTATTGTAGCACGATATCCGTAGTTTGCGATTAAATCGTTAAAGCTCAATTGTTTTCCGTATTTTCTAAAAATTTAAATTAATAGAACCTAAATAATTTCGACGACGTTTCGGCAAAGATCATATTTGTCATCATCAGGTCAGTAATAACTGAACTGATGGCCACTGTTTTCTCCTTATTTATAGGAGTCACTTTCTCCACTTTCATTTTCTCCGCGTTCGGTACCTTCCTTTCTATTTTTTGTTTTGAATGTTTCACTATTGTGTTTATAGGTTTTATTGCTACTAGTTATTCCTTTACTCTGGTTAACGCCAATCTCCATGTACTCAGATTTCTAGTGTGTTTTTCTATTTCTATAGCTTCTCGTATTATCCTTTTGTTGCTTTCCTCGCCAGCTATTCTTTTCGTATCTTCAAAATTCCGTTTTACAATGTTGTCCTAATGATGAAGTTGAAATATTTTTCTTTACTGCTAGTCTGTGTTCCCCTACTCTTGCGTTAATACGTCTGTTAGTCTTACTTTGTAGACACGATCACAATCTCCACATGGAATTTTGTAAACACCTTGGTCTTCCAAATTAATTTCTGTTTTGGATTGGGAAGAACCACCCAATTTTCTTGTCAGTTTTAAATATTATTTCTATTTTATATTTTCTTAATACTTTATTAATTTTGTCCGTTGTTCCCTTTAGATATGATAGTAATATTTTGGTGGTTTGTTCTCTGTCTTCTTTTTTGTGTTGCTTCTGGACTAGAGCTAAGTTATTAGTGACCCGAGGATGACGAATATGACTTTGCCGAAACGTCGATAAAAATAATTTGGGTTCTTCTAATAACTCCATCAACATACGAGATGGAGGCCCCGGAATTCACGGAAATGGGAACATATAATACTCGTGGAAATCTAAAATACAACATACATATATACAACACACACCCACACACACACACACACACACACACACACACACACACACACACACACACAACACACACACAACACACACCAATGCACGCACCCACATACGCACGTACGCATGCACCACACACAAAACAAAATCAACACAATAATAAGAATTAAGTGTATTTATTTAACTTTAAAAGTTAATTTTAATATAAATAAGTTATATATATATATATATATATATATATATATATATATATATAAATAAATTTATTTGTATATATATATATATATATATATATATATATATATATAAATTTATAAATACCGTTGTTTCTCCGGATATTGTCTCGCGTCTGTTGCTGTTGTCTCTGACCCACGACAGTACAAAAATAGAGAGATACGTTGACAACCCTTTGATATATGGCCACATGGTAGAAAAGCAGTTCTTGGAACATCTAAACAGCGTCCATAACAAAACCAAGTTTATAATGAAAGTGAAGAGTGGCAAGTAGCTGCCATTCCTGGATGTTAATATTCCTGTATACTGGTCACACGGTGTCCAGCAAAGCCACCATACCAACAAATACTTCAACGCCAAATTTCACCTTCATTCACAGCTGCAACCAGCTGTTAAAACATTAATGAAGAGATCAACGAGACTCGTGGACTCAACTCACAAAAAGGACGAGATGCCACTATTAACAATGGCACTGCTGCCAGCTGGATTTTCAATGAAAATTACCCGAGACCCACAAAGGAGGAGGAACCACCAGCAACCAAGATAACACTTCCGTATGTAACAGGAACAAGACCATACCTTGTGGAACATGTGACAAGGTATACAAAGGACAAACAAGTAGGAGGAACATCGTTCGACGTGAGGACACAAAAGGCTGTGGAAAGAAAAATCCGCATCTACTTGTGCAACATAAAAATCGCGACAAGTAGGACCGTCTGAGAGGCTATGGAAATTGAGGAATAAGAACACACGAGACGATTGCCCAATGCACAGAAACAGGTGACCGGGCAGCAAGACATCAATTCGATTCGAGTAATACGGAGCCGAACCAGGCAGTTAGAAAACCTGCAGATGGGAATGGTACTTCGCCGAAACGTCGTTTTTGTACTGACAGGTGGTTAGAGACAACATCCTGAAAAACAATGGTACTGCATAGCACATTCGCTGAAATATATATATATATATATATATATATATATATATATATATATATATATATATATATATATTATATATATATATATATATATATATAAGGTTGTTTCTGAATTATGGTGCCAAATTTACATTACTTCATTTCTATGCAAATATGTGTATAAAAATACTTAATTAAAAAGTTAGGGGATTTTATGATAGCTTGGAAAAACATACTGCTATTATTTTCTTCCAAAGGGCATTTCCGATTTTAGTGAAAGTTCGTACGCACGGTATATAGGTCAGGTGTAACAACAATTGATGAGTATATTATTTTTAGTTGCTATGGTAACCAAATAACAGGGGTGTCCTAAGATTTTTCAGTAGGTCTTTATTGTGAAAAAATGCAAATTTTATTTCTTAAAGTTGCTTTAATAGTACATAAAAAGGTACTCTAGTTTAAAATCGACAAAATACACCGTTCTCGAGAAAATGATTTAGCATAAGGTACTGCCACCTAACATCTACCATTTCGGATATCAACACGGTATCTGTTTAATTAAGCATTTTAGCAACAAAATGGAATTTCCGGCCTAAAATGAAGCAATCTACATCCCATATCAATTTGGCACCATAATTTAGAAACACCCTATGTTATATATATATATATATATATATATATATATATATATATATATATATATATATATATATATACATAATATGCATTACTATTCTATTGATAATCCACACTGGTTGAGAACAAATGATTATCAGAACCGATGGTACCTGAACGTTTGGGGAGAAATAATCGGAAAAGTGGTAGGCCCATATTTCTTCGATGGTGTTCTTATTGGTGCTCAGTACTTAAGATTTCTACAACATCAACTTCCCGTGTTATTGGAAGATGTCGAACTCATCACAAGATGAGACATGGCTATACAAGTTGGTGCTCCGGTGCACTATCACAAAGTGGTTCTCCAATATCTGGATAGAACTTTCCGTAATGGATGGATGGATAGAGGAGGTTCTATTGCTTGGCCACCTCGGTCGCCTGAGCTGACGCCAATAGACTTTTTCGTTTTGGGGTATGTCAGAGAGAAAATTTATGTGTTAAAACCAACAACACCAGAAAACGTTAAAGCTCGTATTCGCAAAGCATTTGAGACAATTTAAGTCGAACTACTACTAAATAAGGTCAACCTGTCATCCGAACGGCTATTGAGGCAGTGTATCGATCAGAATGTTGGCCTATTCGAACTTATAAACATTTACTGTATTGTATCCATTAATCTCATAAAGTGGTCATTTTTTAACAATTTTGCCGTTATACTGAATAAAAAATTAACCATGTACTAGCCTAGTTGGTTTTACCAACACTATTACAACTCTGAACCTGGGCTTAATTCAGACGTTTATTGTTAAAACCTTGAGAAATATCCAGAATTTACCAGACAAACCTTTGAAACTTTTAGTGGCAATTTTTTTAGATATCCATGGTTTTCTTTACAGTGATTACTCAAATGTGAGCTATCTTCCGCGCGCCACCCCTATATATATATATATATATATATATATATATATATATATATATATATATATATATATATAAAAACACACACACACACACACACACACACACACACACACACACAAGGGTGACCTAGTCTTCTATAATCGCTCCATAGCTTGTGTACTATTCAATATATATCTACTTCCGCTTTTCTAGTATATATGCTTTTCGTGTACAATTTAAAAATGTTTTTAATACATACAAGGTGGCCTACTAAGAGTGCTGCACCAAACTTACGTTTTTTAAATGGAATAACCGCTATATTTTTATTTTTTTAGTTTCCTTGTACAAAAATAACGCGAATTTGCATGAATCATTATGAGTCTCTCCTTTCATTCCATTACCGAGTTGGTAGCGCAGTGGTGACACGACCTGCTTAGCACTCGGGAGGTAATGGGTTCGATTCCTGTTACTGTCTACCTTGTATGAGGTTTTTTCAGGGGGTTTTCCTCATACACATGTAGCGGCATGGTCACTGCGTATGCACACCATGTGCGGCTACTTAGACGAATGCTGGGATAATATTCTCCCCCTCAGAACCCCAACTCTGTTCCTTCCGATCCTATCCTGGACCACATCCATCCTTAATCGCACCATGCATATATACGTAATGTATGTATATATGCTGGGAATCCATGATTGTGGCTGAAGGAGCTCGGAAAGCTCGAGCAGCCCATCCTTTTTCTATTCCAGAGTTATTCATGTTTTTATTAGGAAATAGGTCACATTCGATAAATTGTGTGAAGAAAGCCATGGATATTTCTAAAAAACTTGCCACTAAAAGTCTCAGAATAACGCCTAGTTTCAGATAATACACAACGTTTTATTCTCGTATGCACACAATATAACAGGGTGAGCTAAAAGACAAAAACTTTAATTACTTACCATTGATATAAGGTTTGTCTGGTAAATTCTGTTATTTAAATTTTAATATTAAACGCCGAGCTCAGGGTTGTAACCGTGTTGGTAAAGTCAAGTAGACTAGTACATTGTTAATTTTTATTCAGTATAACGGCAAAACTGTTAAAAATGAACACTTTATGAGATTAATGGATACTATACAGTAAATTTTTATATGAGATATTCGAATAGTCATCATTCTGATCGACACGTCCTCAATCGTCGCTCGAGTGACATGTTGGTCTTATCTGGTAGCTCGACTTTTGTTGTTGGTTTTAACACATAAACTTTCTCTGTTATATCCCCAAACGAAAAGTCTGTTGGCGTCCAGATATTGGGCCACTCGGTAATAGTGCACCGGAGCACCGTCTTGCTCTAGCCACAGTCTCATCTTATGATGAGATCTACATCTTCGAATAACACGGGAAGTTGATGTGTGGGTGCGTGGGTACGTGGGTGCTCGTGCGCGTGCGGGTACGCGTGCGCGTGGGTGTGGGCGTGTTCGTGTTTGTGTGTATGGGTGGGTGGGTGCGTGCATACGTTCGTGCGTGCGTGCGTGCGTGGGTGCGCGGGCGCGTGCGGGCGTGCGTGCTTGCGTGCGTGTGGGTGTGGGTGTGGGAGTGTGTGTGCGTGTGGGTGTGCGTGTGTGTGTGGGTGGGTAAGTGGGTGCGTGCGTGTTTATTTTCATTTGGCTTAGAGCTGATTAGATTTTAGGAGAAATCCAGTGGCGGTGAGGAGGTTTATTAGGGCCAGTTTTTCGTTTTTATCAAATATATCCAAAACAGCTGCATATTTTAAAGACATAAAAATACCCAGGCATAGACCTTAAACGTATCGATTAATTATGTTCTATGTAATTTTTTGATATGACGCATAATTTTCGCGGTAAAAAAATTCCGAATGTAGAATGTAAGTGTTAATTCAAACTTTTTCAATATCTGAATAATGATTGATTTTACAAGAAAAAGTGCAGACGTATTTTTTAAATAAAATTTAATTTTACATAACTTTTCTTTATAAAGTTTTTTAATATAATGTAAGGTAAGTCTAAAAAATAATTAAATATGAATGAAAATGGTTAAAATGTATTATTAATATTTTATAGGAGGCAGCTTTGGAATTTTTTTTAAGTTAATATGTATTTATGTCTGTCTGAAATGAAGTTTAAAACGCCATTGTGACATAGATTACTGTTTTCGTTTTTACAATGTTGCCAGTTTTCGTGACGAGCTTATTATAAAAGGTATATCCAGATATAAGTACTCTAAAAAAATGTTATTTAAATTATTTCATTTCTTTTAATTTCCATTTTGTAGGTTGGATGGGCGTGTGGTATTCCACACTAGATATTTTAGCTAGTAAGTTAATATTTTTTATTAAATGTAGGTAATGTGAAATTTAGAATAACGTAATTCTAAATTTCATAATTTGGATCCTGGTTTTCTTTTCTTTACAACTTAGATTAATAAGTTATACCTGTGTTGCTACTAACTTAGTTATCTACAACTCTATTTTTGAACCACAAAGTTTAGAGATTCCAGTTAATAGAGATAATAATGCAATCTAAAAATGATCTGGCTCTCTAATGATAACATTATTTATTAACCTTTGGGTAATTGCACACACATATTAGTAATAACTTTATGTCCTCACTTAACCAAGACAGTTTTTGATAATTATCTAGCAATGATGGTTTTATAGATTCACCATTTTTACATTACCGCATTTTTCTAATTTCCTACTCCTTCCCTAACCCGAGCTCAAAGTAGAATAACGTTTTATTACATACTACGGGGAGGAGATAGAACAATTTGGCGTTGGAAGGAAACTTTTTTTGTAGATGTCGAGGTTTAGATCTACTTAATTGCACCGTACTACAAAAATAAGGCCAGGCAAAAAATCTGGTCATGCAACAGTAAAAACCTCCCACAACTACAGTACGCTTCATCTGGTGAAGTAAATTTCCAGTTAGACTTCAAGGGAGACAACTGTTCTTCAAAGGAGAAAAATGGGATGCAATATCCAAGAAAGATGTTATATATATATATATATATATATATATATATATATATATATATATATATATATATATATATATATATATTTTTCCACCTGCAGGATCATGTTCAAAAGTGATGTTAACACGTGGTAGATTGGTGTAAAATTAGTAAGCAATTAGGTAAAATGATAATGAATACTTACGAATAAACTTACCTACAGTATATTAATTCTTAAAACTCGTTAAAACGTTTTACTAGCTTATTATCACTACCCCATAAAAATACGAACATTTGTAGGTTTACTACACAAGCACCACAATGACGGAATTACATTGAAATTACTCTCATACATAAAAATTCCACATGGAGACATTTCAGGTTGTCTCAGAAACCTAATATCTCTTTTATGCATACGTAAAATATAGATATGGACAGGAAGTAACAGAGCCAACGACGATATTTAAGTTTACTTTATCTTTGAAAACCTCTGAATTGAGCCGTGTTCAAAATTACTGTAATAATACTGGTAGGTAGGTGAGGCGTCAATAACTATTATTGGGATAACTCGCCTACTTGATTGCATCTGATCCATGTAGGCCGAATTATGTGACAGTAATTTTCGTGAAACCAAGCAGGCGTGCTGTTAAAATTTAACAATAGTTCGTTTTTCTACAATTGATTTATGTATTTTCAGATTGCCGCGTTTAGTTTAAATATTTATTGAAGTAAATTCAATTTTACGTTTTAATCTTAAATAAACTTAAATACAAATATATATATATATATATATATATATATATATATATATATATATATATATATATATATATATGAGATTGTCAATTACTTTTAAAAATAATTCAATTATAATTACCAATTACCTTCTAACATAGTATTGATTTTTAATTACTAGCATTTGTGTTAAAATAATTAAATAATTAAAACTAAAAGTAATTGATTCTTTTACCAATTACTCTATTTAAATTACTGGATTGAATTCAATTTTTCTAAATGTAATCCAATCTCTTTTGGTAATCGAATTACTCTAATTGTTGAATTACCCCCATAATCAAATTACGTTTGATATATTTAAATTACTACCACTTCAGAAACAATAAGAATAATACATAAACATATTTGGAAATAAAAAAACAAATAGTGGAACATTTTTTTTTGAAAACAAAGAGACACAATGTAACGGTATTTCGGAATATAAACAAATTTAAAAGAAATTGTACTTTGTTGAATTTGATTTTAATACTACTAACTCTTCGAAATGTCTGTCTGAAAGAGCATGTCTTCTAATTTATGATCTCTGGAAAACAGTCTTTCCGGAGCAGAGGATGGCCACATGTGTTGAATTTGTAGAAAAGTCTTTTAAAGAAGGGACATTTATGGCGATTCAATTTCCATGGACGGGTCATTAAGGTATTGAAGAATCTCCAACTCAATTTCTTTTCTTTTTTCTATCACTTTATCTTTGTTTTTTTCATCGTTTCATTTTCAGTGTCAATGTCTAATTCAAAACTCGTCAACAACATGTTTGCGTTCTTCATTGACCTCCATTACATTATTTCTAAATTCATATTGTGTGCCTTTTCAAGAATCAATGTTGACAGATCATCTTCTATAAAGCTTTAAACAAGTTTTCCATCTCAACTTTTGTGGCAGTGTGAAATGCAATAGTTGCCTTTTGCTTCAGATGTCGAAAAGTTGAAATAGGCACTAAAACGTTTTAGTAATCCATCTCGAAAAAACTGCACGAGTAGCATTCATAGTATCTGATTCCATTCAGTAAGCTTTTTATAGAGACCCCAAACACGGCAAAAACCAAAATAGTTATTTGATCGCCCTATAGAATATCTATGGCATTTGCCACTGTAATATTGCACAGTACTCGGTCAAATATTCCAGTTCCGCATCTTTAAATATTTGGTCCTTAACGCAGCTTTTCAAAGACCTCTTGTTTTTTTCTGTCTTTTAGAATTTGATTTGGTCAAATAAATTATCTTGAGGATAACTCAATGTATGAGCATTGCTTTTTACTTCACTTTTTTGGGCCTTTTAAAAAACTTTAAAGCATTTGGGTGTCTGGTTCCAAAGTCGTATTTTCATTGCATTTTTGTCCAGTAGCTATACGATTCAAAGGTGGTTTTTTCGGTAATATATTATTTGATAAATCCAAGAACTCAACACCCACATCATCATTTTCATTAACAATGCCCGTGGGTCCAAACTCTTTAAACGCCTTAAAAAATTTGATCCATTGTCTGAGATAGTTGCCACTAATTTATCGTTCCTTAGATTGAATTGCAAATGAATATCTTCTAGCATTTCTTGATCCTGTCATACGTGTGACTTGTAAATCGACAAGCAAACTGCAACATTTCAAGTTTTCATCATTTGCACTTATCCAATTGGGTGGAAAAAACGATGTTTAGTAACCAAACATCCGCAGTTAAAAACATAAAAAGCCTGATCAAGTCATTTTAATACGAGTCCGTTTTCAAAAAATAGTCTTCAATTTTTTTGCTGTTGTCCTATGCATAACATTTACGCCCATTCCATCGAAAAGGAAACAAAAGCCGGATTGTCTACAATGCTTATAGGTGGATTTGCTCACAATGAAATTAACAATTCTTTTATCGAATACAGTTTGATTCAAGAAAATATTACGATTTTAGGAAAGACTTAGTTATTTTCCTTTGTTTGTTCGGAATACCGGGATCACTACTGGCGGTGTTATCACTATCAAAATAGAACTGTCATTGTTTATTCTTTTTAAATATGACTTTTAAATTTTTTAAATGTTGTAATCATAAGGCTCTTTGTAAATTTTTCTTAAATGCTTTAAAAAATTTGTTGAAACCCAAAAATCGTTTTACTTAACCTCTTTGGTAAAGCTTTGCCCTTCAACTTTTTTTCTGTTCCTCATTGATGGTAGTAAGTTTGAAAACTTTCCGTCTAGATAAATTTTCAGTGTTGAACATTGAATATTTGTGATGTTTTTTTTACCTGTTGAAGGCTTGACTGGAATTAAGTTGAAGAACCAAAAGAGGTCGTAACGTTTATGGAACTGGAACTACACGACCATCCTTGCGAATCTTGCA
Source organism: Vesta saturnalis (assembly GCA_036346205.1). Classification (NCBI taxonomy): domain Eukaryota; kingdom Metazoa; phylum Arthropoda; class Insecta; order Coleoptera; family Lampyridae; genus Vesta; species Vesta saturnalis. The sequence goes on along the minus strand of JARFJB010000085.1, from coordinate 194,746 downwards.
TTTTGATTGCTGTTCTATAGGCTTTTTGAATTTACATGGAAGAAATCAAACCTTTTTCTTCTAATTTTTGTCCCTTTGTGGCGTATATGAGGGTCTTCAATGTTGAGACATCTTCAAAATTTATTTCAGAGTGAACGTCAATGTCAAACTCCTTGTCCTAGAAAGAAATATTAACAATCGAATTCACAATTTTAACAAATTTGTAGCTATCATTATCATTTAAAATGTAACCAGAAACTCTGCACATACCGCATACTTAAGTATTTTTGACTTTTAGAATGAGCCTGTATAGTCAGAATAGTCAGATTTTATTCACATTTCGGTTCTCTGGAACGATCATCAACTTTGACGTTTTAAATACGGATAGGGACTTTTATTTCAAATTTACACCCCCTAAACCCGTTACGTATCCATTTATTAAAAAACTTTTACTTCCTTAAATTCCTAATATTTCTCTCTAACCCTTAAGGTTTTTGGAAATATGAAAATTTCCGAGATCCAAATATCCCCCAGTTTAGGACACTGTTATCATTTATTAAATATTTAACCGACTAAACCATCTAATATCTTTGCTTTAGATTCCTGTACTTAAAAAGGTCGAATTTGTAAAACGCCCTGTATTAACTATTGTGTTAACTCACATGAATACGTTTCAATTTCTTTATTTTTGTTGAAAAAAAAAGCGAGTAGCGACGGATGTAAACGATTAGATTTCCATTATGTGAATATCTGAATATGAAATAGGATATGGTGAAATTAATTTTGTTTTTTATCTTGGGATTAAAAAAATCCTATACATCGAATCAATTGCGAGTAAAACTGCTTATATAAATAATTCATTCTTTTTTAATTTTGTAATTTAATAATTACATATTATCAATAAATTTATCCAAATTAAGAACGAGTTAAAAATAATAGGTAAAAAAAATAATTAATATGTCTAACTGGCAATAATAACCATTCTACTTCCAGAGATGTGGCATATTGATATTCATCTGTTCGTTTAATAATATAATTATTATTATTCAACTACTGATAAACTAATAATAAGTACTTAAGTAGTAACTGTATAAACAAATAAAATATTTTATACTATAGTACACGTCCAATATTCTTAAACTGTTTACTGGAAAGTTCAATATTAAATGGTCCTTGGATAAAATTTCATCCTGTTCTTTTCTATTTATTTCCAAGATAGACAGGACCGCGCGTAAACGGGATCATCACGTGATCAGCCGCTTATTGGTCGTTTAGTCGAGTTCGAGCCGAAGGGTGAGAACCTGCCGTCGACCGTCAAGGTCGACGCGTCTTTCTTCTGGACTGCTTAATGGCAACGCAAGTTGCAACATAAAAACTCAGTCACCGAATTTAAATCGGCCCGCCGCGTTTGAAAAGCTGTTTTTGTCGATAAGATTCCGACAGTTTTTTGATGGTCTAAACTCTAAAGTCAAGAAAGATAATCAATTTTCTGAGTAATTCAATTATTTGTTAAATAATTGAATTACTTGCTAAAATTGAACCTGTTGTGAAAATTTAAACCAATTACTATTACATTATCCTAGTAATTGATAAACCAAATAATTAACTTTTGAAATAATTGAATACGATTTTCAATTAATTTAATTCAAATACCAACAGTTTGAATATATATATATATATATATATATATATATATATATATATATATATATATATATATATAAATTTCATTTGTTAATCATAAATATAAAAACAAAGATAGCATGAAATTTAAATTTCTTAGAAACCCGTTGTTTATAATTATTAAATTTAAATTCAAATTTTGAGGTCAACATTAAACGATAAATTTAAAATACAGACAGTCTTCATTACGAACTTAATCGAAATAAATATTTAAATTCAAATCAATCCATATTTATTTATTAAAATTACTCATTTAAAACCACTACTAGAATTGTTGTATGTACATATATCTATAAATTTAACATAAACAATTTAAATTTAAAAAAATAAATCAAAAGTAAACTCTGCTGTACTTTTATGTGTAATGTAATATTACAGGATTGTATTCAACGGCTAAACAATGGAAAAATAAATTAAATAATTTTAAATTTTAATAAAAAAAATTAAATCTAAAATATACATATTTTTCTGTTCTGCAATTTTTTGTTATCTTTTTGTTCAATTTAAGTATAATTAAAATCTCAAAGTTTTTTTTCATTTTTTTCTTTTATCCTAAAATTTTAATTTTGAACGACCATGGACCATGGTTTTTTATAAATTCATTTATTCAAGTCTCATTAGTGTTCTTACACAAAAAAATTTAAAGTTTGAGTAATAGCACGTTTATTTTCATCAGTATTACTTTTTGGTAAGGGCATCATGTACCTTTAGATAGATAGATAATTATTGGTATGTCTTACAATTTGTTAACAAGTCAATGAAAACAACATTTTAACTAAAGTTTGGTAATTAAAATCTAACAAAATATATTTATATCATAAATTACAATTTTGGAAACACTTTTAAGGCATCTTTCAGTTTTTAATAGTAGTTTTACTTCATAAAGCAACAATAAATTTAGGACCATAGTAATTAGCAAAGTACGTGTTTTGTTTATTCTGTTGAATGGCACTACCAAATTATAACACTTTCTGGTACGTAAGTATCATTGTCTCCGCTGTGTGCTGTGTTTAAACGTTTTTTAATAAACAATATGGTTTATATATATATATATATATATAATATATATATTAATTTTCAGGTTTATGAGTGTATTTGATGTTTTTGGGATTTCTTATGGTTCTTAAAAAACCGATGTTGAAACGAAAATTATTTTCAATTTTTTCGTCCTGGAACGGTTCAAAGTTACCAACAGAAAAAAAAAAAATAATTGAATTATAACCGCCAAGAAATCTTATATATATATATATATATATATATATATATATATATATATATATATATATATATACACCGTTTCCAAAATAAGGATGCTCACTATGGGGATCTCGGAAACGGTAAGAGATGGAAGGTCGGTTAAATGGAAAAAAGTTACGCATTTGAGAGGATGTATTTATGGTCTTTTAAACTCGAAATATTTTTTTTATTTTTTTGAGTTTATTTGAAAAAAAAAAAATTGATTTTCGTTTTAATTTTTTCAATTTTTGAAAACTTTCGGAGAAACACAATTTATTTTTTAAATCACAAAAATTTTTTCCATTTTAAATTCCTTTGTTTGTTCAACATTAATCAACTTTATTTTTTATACCGGAAAAAATTATTTCAATTAAAAATCCTCTTAAAATTCTGAAAATTAAAAACGAAAATTATTATAAAAATTTTTTATTTTTAATCCGTTCGAATAAAAAATTCCAATATTATTTGTAAAAACAAATTAAACAGTTAAAATAATCTTCCTGACTGTATTTATAAAATAAGTTTTTCATTTTTTTATCCTGTCATAAATTTTTCCAATTATTTTTTGGTGGTCTTTATTAAACAGGTTTAAAAACAATTTGGGTACTTTTCAAATTGAAAAATTAATTAGTTTCATTTTGTTAACCTAATTGTTCTAATTTTTTTCCAAAACGTTGTTTTGCTTAGTTAATTAAAAATTGGTGGTTCAAAAACCAAAATTGAAAAATTCAATAAGAAAAAGAAAAATGTTTTATTTTGTGGAAAACCAATTTTCTGGAAAAGAAAAATGGCATTTAACCAATTTCAAAAAGGGGAACCTAAAAAGAATTTGCCAAGGACTTGAAGGTGCCCAAAAACGTAAAAATTTTTGAAAAAAAATTTGGCCATGAAAGAAAAAAATAATGGTTTTAATGTAGAAATCCATTTTCAAGGAAAATTGAAAAACGGCCAAACACCAACAGTTTCATTTTATGTTCTAAGGAGAAAAGGCCCCAAACATCCTTAAATTTGAATTCCAAATTTTACCCAAAATGAAAGAAAGCTTTGAATATTTGCCTTTAAAATTAATTTTGGTTTATGAGGAGGTAAAATAATTAATTTGGAATTTTTAATTTCCAGAAAGATTATTGGCAAGAAATACTTGGCCACCCGCCCAAAAACACCTTTGGATTTTTTTTTGGGGTAATTTTACATTTATGGCTTTCAAAAATTTTACAAAGTTAAATTCTGAACGTTTCATTTACTCCCAAAAAGAATTTTTAGAGAAGTTGAAATGATTTTGTTTAAGAATAAGGGTTTTTTTAAATCGGAGTTTTAACCAAAATAAATTTTTTTATTTTTCAAAAATTACCATAATTTTAAAAAAGGCTAATGCAAATTTTAACTGTACGTTTTCATTTTTACATTGAATTTTTTCTTGAAACATAAAAATTAAATGGAAAATTGTTGAAAAACAAAAATTTAAAAAAAATAATTTTTTGTGTATTTAAAAATAAAGTTGAGATGTTTAAAAAGAAACAGTTAAAAAGAATGCATTAAGTAAGAGAAAAGGGAATTTGCCTTCTTTTTTGAAGTTTTAAATTAAAAAAATAAAAAAAATAAAAATTTTTTTTAAATTTCCTAAAAATTAATTTACAAAACCATAAATTTTAAATTTAATTTTGTTCCATTTCCAGTAATAATTTTAAATTTCGTTTTATGTTTAACATTTTGAAAATATTGAATTTCTTACCCAAACTTTCCATTTATTTTGTTGGATTAATTTAAAACAAAACAAGGGGATTAAATTATGGAAAAATATTGTTTATTTAAAAATGTTTAAATAATGGTTGTTTAACAACCGAAAAGTTGTTTTAAAAATTAAATTAAACATTAAGTAAAAATAAAAAGTTGAATGAAAAATTCTCTTCTTTTTTTGAATTTTCAATTAGTTTTAGAAAAATAACGAAAATGAAAAAATTTTTTCAATTTCAAAAATTTAAAAGAGTAACGTTCTCAGGCAAAAAATACACCTTTCTTCAGGTTGTAATTTTTGTTCAAATTTAGGAGTCTATTTTTGAAATTTGTTTTTTGTATATTTTCCACATTTGGTGAAATATTATGGTTCCCGCTTAATTGGACCTTTTGGTCTGGAATTATACTTTTTAAAAAAAAAATTTTGTTTTTGTTTAATTAATTTAAAAAGAGGAATAGATATTAGATTAAGAACGGTTTTGAGCATGATTGAATTTAAGCCAAAAATGTCGCACACTCTTCTATTTTTCAAACTGTTTATAACATCTCTAACGTCATTTATTGATATTTTCAGCGAATTAAAATCAGAAACATCAGCAATCGGGCTCGTGAATTCTTTAAAATCCAGATTTGTCTGAGGTGAATTGTTCATAATCTCAGAAGGTATATTAGCAAATAACTTACAAAAGTCGTTTGCAATAATACTGCTAGTTTGAGTAGGTGAGTCTATATTTGTATATTTATTTACTATTTCCCAATTTTTTTTGGGGTTATATAATGAATTTTGAATATAGGTAGGTTGTTTGCCTTTCTTTTTGCATACTTTATTTTACATCTATATTTTTGCGTACACAGGGTGTATTTTAAAATCACCGACAAACAAAAACTGGAGATTCTATGATTCAAAATAAGACAAAAATGATCATTAACGCTTTTCCGAAAATGCTTTCTAACCGAGATACAGGTTGATTAAAAAATACTTTTTTTAAGATTTTTTTAAGATTCCTCAAAAATTACAAAAGATATTACACTGAGATTTGGTACACCTAAATGTCTAATTAAATACAATTAGTCAGGTGAGTTTAAGTCAACTAATTCCATCCAGTGGCGTAGAATATTTTAAGTTAAAAATAACGCAGTTAACTATTAGGTACATTATTAAAGAGGCATTGAAGGAATCAAAAACAAAATAATAATTCTTTTATACATATTGTTTAAAATGTCCTCCTCCCTTTTGAATGCAAGCTTGTATTCTTCTTAACAAATGAAACCTTACACGCCGAAAAATTTGTGGCATAGTTCTAATCTCATCGCATGACATCTGTATGCGATTGCAAAGTTGCTCTCGATTATCAGTTTGAACAGAATAGACACGAGTTTTCAGATACCCCCACACAAAAAAAAATCCAATGGGTTTAAATTTGGCTATTGCCGGTACTTCACTTCCTCGTCCAATCCAGCGTCCAGGGAACCATGCATTTAAAAATTCTCTGACGTTTCATGTAGAATGTGGTGCACCATCATGCAGAAATACATGTTCATTCTAACATCTAAGGGTACGTCGTCAAACAATTCTAACAAATCTCTCAAAAATTTAAATAGAATTCGCCAGTAAGTCTTTGAGGAAAACGGATAGGTCCGATTAGGTGATCGTGTAGTATACCTATCCAAATATTTTCGCTAAATCTACATTATTGAGCTGTAACTACAGTTGGATGCTGATTTTCATCCAAGCATTTGTGGGAATTGTGCAAGTTTATTATTCCATTTCTGGAAAAAATACACTCATCAGTGGTCAATAAGTTTCTAACAAATTATACATCTTCAGCATTCGCAAAAATTCATTCGGCGAGGATGGTCAGCAGGCAATAATGGATGTACTTTTTGTAGGTGAAAGGGATGTAAATTTTGTTCTCATAAAACTTTCAAAGAATTGCTATGCGACACAACAAATTCTAAACCTAACTCACGCGTACTTATTGATGAATTTTCATAAACTCTATCTAAAATGTGTTCCTCAATTTCAACTGGTACACGAGCATTTCGTCCGAATTTTTCTTTCCTTTTAAACTTCCATACTTTAACAAGTTACGATGAACGGTTCTAAACGTAGTATGATGTGGATGTCTTCTATTTGAAATCTTTGTTCATAAAGTCGAGCAGCTGCACGAGCATTGCAATTAGTATTACCATAACATAAATGCATATCGATCAGTTCTCGTTTGGAATCATTCATTTTTCACAGTAATTACACACAAACAATGAATTACAAAACACGCGTAAATGCAACTATTTTAGCAAACATAAGATACGTAACTGTCAAATGCAAAGCAATCTCTGATTTATTTAGTTTGGTTATTACTGAATAATGTATTCGTTTATGTTAATCAAATATTTCAAAAACGAGTGCCGAATCGAAAAAATACTAAGTATGATTTTATTTGCAGAATTAAATATTGAATGTAACAAAAAAATATTTCTTCGAAAAAAGCAGGGACGTGCGTTTTTTTTTTACTTAAAGTGATTAACTTAACATATTCTACGCCACTGGATGGAGTCAGTTGACTCAAACTGACCTGATTAATTGTACTTAATTAGACATTTAGTTGTATCAAATCTCAGTGCAATATCTTTTGTAGTTTTTGAGGAATCTTAAAAAAATCCTAAAAAAACTATTTTTTAATCAACCTGTATCTCGGTTAGGAAGCATTTTCGGAAAAGCGTTTAGGGTAATTTTTGTCTTATTTTGAATCATAGAATCTCCAGTTTTCGTTTGTCGGTGATTTTAAAATACACCCTGTATACATCGTACAACCCTTTATTTTTCTCTGAAGGGAATGTTTTGTTGACATAGCAAAGTACAGGTCGTAGGTTCAAATCCTACTCGAGGTAAACTTTTTATTTATGTATTTAATAAGATTAATAATAATTTTTAATTACATATTTACCTTTGAACTTATTCGTTCATAACAAAAACTTATAATAACTTTAAAATATCATCTAGTTCGTCAGTTTTATGTCTTAAGCATTGTATATTTTGATGCACTAGACACAAGTTTATGAAATTTTGTTTTTCAACTTGTGTAGATGAAAAAAACGTTTAATAATGGTGCTCCTAGGGCACACAACTGAGTTGGGACAGTAACTTTAAACGATGCATATTTGTTGGGTTCCCTTACAGTACACAGGTTTTCAATATGATTATTTACTTGATCAAGTGTTATATCCGAATGTAAATTGTAAACATGTAGATAAGCCAATTTATCAGCACTTCTAAGATCAGATGTTGTTGCAGAACCAATAAACCTTATGTTAGGTTTCTTCACTAATTTTTTATTTAGATTTTCTATTTTATCTATCTTGTTTGGAGATACTGCTTTCTTATTTTGAAATAATGTACTTGATTTCAAAATTTTTGCATACGATTTATTCATTCCATTTGAATTTTCATTGTCACTGACATTGGAGTTAATCTCGTGACCTATAGATTTTGGATGTTGAATTGCGCGTTTATAATTTGTAGATACAGCAGTGCCATCTGTTAATACATTTGTATGAGTAGTTATGAATTAATTTTTTAACAAACTTATCATTTCAGATTGTTCCTTAATTCTTTCTTCCAAGTGATAAATTAGCTTTGTAACAACCTTTTTGTGGTTGTATTAAAAATACGTTAATCTAGATCATTAATTTATTTGGCGTAAAATTAGAGGAGTTTTAATTATTTTCATGTAAAAGTGAGAAAGGCAACTTAAATTGCATTTTCTAGAACAAATCTTTTGTGTGTAATATTACGTAAATAGTAATAGTTCTCTCTTAAAAAATTGGATTTATATTATGTAATAGCGCAACGCAAGGAAACTTTTACACTTGAGTTATTCTGAAAGCTTTTTGTAATTCAGTTAATGCTGATTGTTAACCATCATCATGATTTTACTTAATTTTTAATTTGTGCCATCAAGAAATTTTGGTGGTAAGTTGTTTTTCCATTGTATTTAAAACTAAGCATTTGTTTGTTTTCTAGGCACGTTAATTTACACTTTTCAATACTTATTTTAAAGTATGCATTTTTAAGTACTTACTTTTTAAGTACGCACTTTATAATCACTCAATTTGTATACTTACAATCTTTAATGGCACGTATAAGTCTATATTTTAAAATATTATTTTAAATGGCAAGTTTACATGAGTTACCCTTACAACGCAAGTTCTGCATTCTGCTACGAATTAATTTGGCGAATTAAACTACAAGGAAATTCCTTAAAGCAAGACATTGACTTCACCACAGAAACCCTTCTGCTTCATAGTACCTGTATCAGTTTATAAACAGAACAGTTAAAAGGTAAAGTTTTTTTATAATTTAGTTTAAGACTACTGAATATTTTTATCATTTTCAACAATTTATTAAATAAACTTATGTAACTTGTTATTTTATTTTCATTTCTGTTAAATGTTTTTAGTATTCATTATTTAGGTTTTGTTATTTCCTGGACAAAGATAACATGGCGCTCGAGAATTTATTATTTTATTTATAATTTTTGATAACATTTATGCCATTAAGTGAACAATCAGCATAAAAGAGGCAACTAGCATTTCAGGTAGGTTAATTAAACTATTTATTAGAATCCTTATATTCATCTACCGATGAGTCAGACATTATTAACAAATTGTATTGTTGTTACAATTTGGCGATAATACAATTTTGTTAGTCACAATTTGGCGGCGAGCAGGGACTTGAAATTTATTACATTCAGATTTATTACTTCAAAATTTATTGCTTATTTGATATTTTATTTACACTGGTGTTATATTTTTGTGGGGCCAGAAAAGGGACATGCTGTTGTTTCAATGTTAATTATTCACTTGTGATTGTTTATATTTTTGATTTGATTATTTAGTGTTTACAGAATTTTAAGGAGTGTTACGATTTAGGTTACGCTTGGTTTTTATGTGTTTATATAATGAACTTTATTGAGTGTGTTATATAATATGTTACGATGTCAACTGTAAATTATTTAGTTGATGTTCTTTATGGTGATGAATTATTAATTGAACTACAATTTCGCAATGTAAGTGGAGAACGGTTAATTGTGGAAGAGAAGCGTAAACTTTTAAGACGACTATTAAATGCAGAAAAGATCAATCCAAATTTATTTGATTCATACCGAAGTGCGATATAAATCAAACAGTAGAATTGGAATTATTGAAGGAAAAGTTAAATCATATTCAGTCTTCAATTAAAATTTTTAAACATAAGCCCTCGAAATCAGAATATCTTAGACTACACACACGCTTAATTCATATTTTGAAACGCTTGAATTATATTACTTTTGATAATGAATTTTTATATTTACATGATCAATTGTTGACCTTATGTAACGAATCCTTAGAATTAATTGAATCTATAAATGAAAATATTGAATTAAATAATGATGTTTCAAATTTAGATACTTCTAATATTTCGATGTCACCTAATGACCCTGTTAATACTTCAGTTAATATTCCTACAGAAGATTTTTCCACGTTAATTAATAACTTACAAATTTCAAAAGGTTCTGTTCCTGTATATAAATTAAATTTAAAGTTTAATGGTAGTGAGAAAGAAGTTTTACTTTTATTCAAAGATGTGAGGAGCTAATGATTGCTCGAAATATTCTAGGAAGGAAATGCTTTTATCAGGTGTTGATTTATTTGCAGGAAAGGTTTAGTTTGGTATAGGGCAATTAAACCGTTTTTACATACTTGGGATGATCTTATTACTAAATTAAAAGCGACTTTTACCGGAAGGACATGACGAAGTTTTGTTAGAGGATATTAAAATCGTAAACAGGCTTTTGATGAAATTCCAACCCTTTTATTTCTGAAATGGTTAATTTATTTTCTCAATTAGAGATTCCTCTCGGAAGGTGAACAATTAAGGATTATAATGAAAAATTTACAACCTTGGTTTGCTACTCAATTAGCCCTTGTTAGTGTAATGATATTTTCATTTAATAGATTTGTGTAAAAATTACAAGTGAAAGCTCAGAATTCTAAATTCAAATTTAATTCTTATTCAGATTCACAAAGACAATCTGATTATAAGCCTTCTTCGGCGGTGACACAAAATATTAAACCTAAGGTCCATTTTTCAGGTATTAAACCAAAATATGAATTCTACTTTTATTGCAACAAAATTAATACAGCTAAGTCTTCAACAACATGCTTTAAATGTAGACAGTTGGGTCATACCTTTCACACCTGTGATAAGGGTGATGATAGAATCTTTTGTTTTAGATGTGGTTATTCCAATGTTACTTTTTCTAATTGTCCGAGGTGTAAATTTTCAAAAACTTGTAAAAGGAAAGTGTTCCGTTAGTCGACACATTTCTTATGATTTTTCAGAGGCTGACAGCATGTTTTTAACGAATGGTTGATTACTGTTAAGGAATTTTTGGAACTTCGAAAAATTGTTCTAAATTTGTTGAGAATAATGATGACCTTTATTAATGTTAGGATTTTAATGAGAATTTTATTGCTTTATTAGATAGTGGAGCTACCGTAACAATTTTAGGTAAGCCTGCTTTGTATTTGATTGATAAATATGATTTAAAATTAAATAGGAATTCGCCTTTTTCATCATTGGTTATTGCTGATGGTTCTTCACAATCCATTTTGGGGAGTGTTGATTTATCTTTGACTATTAATGGTATTACTAAAACTATTTCTGTTATTGTTTCTGAATTTATTACTACTGCAATTACTTTGGAGGTAGATTTTTGTCGTTTATTTGAAATTAAAGCTGATTGTGGTGAAAATTTTTATGTTGCAATTTCTGCGGAGACAACTTTTTCTATGATTAAGAATTGATGATCTTAATAATAATCAAGTTTTGAATTAAATCAAGTTATTGACCTTTTTAAAACCTTATCAACAACAAAGTTGGGTAAGACAAATAAAGTTTTCATTCAATTAATACTGGTGATGCAGTACCAATTAAACAACGTCATTTTCCATTATGTCCTGCTATATTGGAGCATGCGAACAGAGAAATTGATGATATGTTAGAGCAAGGAATTATTAAACCCAGTTCTTCCCCTTGTAATTCTCCAATGGTTTTAGTTAAGAAGAAGTCAGGTGATTTTAGAGTTTGTTTTGATGCTAAGAAATTAAATTCTGTTACAAAAAAAAGATGCTTACCCTTTACCTTTTTTAAACGATATTTTGGATAAATTAAGAGATGCTCGTTATTTAACTTCAATTGATTTAAAGAAAGCTTTTTGGCAAATTCCTTTAGACGCTGAGAGTTGTGAAAAAACTGCTTTTACTGTTCCACGTAGAGGATTATTTGAGTATACTGTTATGCCCATGGGACTTACAAACGCACCCAGTACATTACAACGATTTATGGATTCCATTTTAGGACATGATTTATCTCAATCAGTTTTTGTTTATTTAGACGATATTGTTATTTTTTCAAGTACTTTCAAAGAACATATTGATATTTTAACGGAAGTTTTTAAAAGGCTTAAGGATGCCAATTTGAATATTAATTTAGATAAATGTGAATTTTGTAAACCTCGTTTATCATATTTAGGCTTTGTTATTGATAAGAATGGTCTTCACACCGATCCTTCAAAGGTGGAAGCTATTACTCAATTTCCTCAACCACATACTTTTACAGAAGTTAAACGTTTTATTGGAATGTGTTCTTGGTATAGACGTTTCATTCATGATTTTTCCACAATTTTAGCTCCGATTAATAATTTATTGAAAGGTAAGAAGAAATCTCAGAAAGTTTTATGGAATGACGAAGCGAATGATTCATTTTTGAAAATTAAATCTTTATTAGTTAATGCTCCTATTTTAGCGAGCCCTGATTTTTCTAAAACATTTTATTTACAATGTGATGCATCTAATTGTGGAGTTGGATGTGTATTAACACAAGGAGTAGGAGAGGAGGAAGTTGTTATTGCCTATGGTTCTCGTACTTTAAATAAAGCCGAGCAAAATTATTCTATTACAGAACGTGAGTTACTTACAGTTATTTTGGTATTCAAAAGTTTAGACCTTATATTGAAGGTACCCATTTTAAAGTTATTTCTGATCATCATTCATTGATTTGGCTCAATAATTTAAAAGATCCTTCTGGTAGATTAGCCAGATGGAGTGTTAAACTTCAACAATTTGATTTTGAAGTTGTTCATCGTAAAGGTAAATTAAATATAGTTCCTGATGCACTTTCAAGAGCACCTTTGGAAGTTAGTTCTTTAGAATTTTCTGTTGTCGATTTAGACGATTGGTATAAGAGAATGTTAGCCAACGTTTCTAAAAATCCTGAATTATTACCTGATTGGAGAGTTGAAAATGATAAACTCTACAAATTTATTTCTAATGATTTAAACATCGAATCGAATTTAGTGGAATGGAAATTAGTTGTTCCGAAATCTTTAAGGAAAGATATTTTACGAAAATTTCATGATGATCCTACGTCATCACATTTTGGGGTTTTAAAACTTTTCAAAATTAAAGAATTTTATTACTGGCCAAAAATGAAGTCAGCTATTTCGAAATATATTAGGAATTGCAATGTTTGTAACCGAAGCAAGTCTTCACAATTTAATCATTATGGTTTTATGGGTAAAGAGAAAAATGTTTCTTATCCTTTTCAATGTATTTCTATTGATTTAGTGGGTCCTTTTCCTAGATCGAAGAGTGGAAACACAGTTTTATTAGTTATTTGTGATTGGTTTACTAAATTTACTTTGATTCACCCTATGCGCAGTGCTACTGCTAAAAGAATTTGTCAATATATTGAGAATTATGTATTTCTAGTATACGGTGTTCCTCAAATTTGTATGGTGGACAATGGTCCTCAATTTAAAAGTTCACAATTTAAAATTTAATGAGTTCTTACAAAGTTCAATCCGTTTGGTTTAATGCAAGTTATCATCCACAAGTAAATTTTGTTGAGAGAGTTAATAAAGTAGTAGGTAGTGCGATTAGATCTTATATTCAAGATGATCACAAGGATTGGGATGTTGAAATTCACAAAATTGCGCATGCTATTCGTAACGCTGTTCATGAGTCTACGAAATTTTCACCTTCCTTTTGGCGTTTGGTCGGACAGTTCCTATTTCTGGAGATTTTTATGGTCGACTAAAGGATTTCAAAGAGGATGATTTATTTATTACTAACCGTGAACAATTAGTTCAAGATTTAAATGAACTTTCACCCATTTTTAAACATGTTAAACAAAATTTACATGCAGCTTACGAAAGAAATTCAAAATCTTACAATTTGCGACGTCGTCCGTTGAAATTAAACGTTGGCGATTTGGTTTGGAAAAAGAATTTTACTTTATCTGATGCGACTAAAAATTATAGTCAAAAGTTAGCTCCAAAATTTGTTGAAGCAAAAGTTATTGAGGTGGTAGGTCCAACTACGTACCGATTGGCCACCCTATTGATAATAAACCCTTAGGTGTTTTTCATGTTAAGGATTTAAAACCACATTAGTTCTTATTTTTTAGTATTTTTATATTCTGGTTTTCTTATTTAAATTTTTTAATTATTTTGATAATTTTTCAAAATAATTTTATTTTGTGCTTATTTCGCACATTATTTTATTTTATATTTTTGTGGCTTTGCAAACCATTAATTATTTTTTACATTTGTTAGCATGATTTTTGCTACATTTGTTTAGCACGATGGTTGATATTTAGATCCCATTGTGTGATTGAATTGCCGACTTTGTGGGACATTAGTTCTCAGGCAGATTATTTTCTTTATTGGATTTACAATTTGCTATTGTTACAATAGTAAAATTGAAGATAACTATTTTGAGTTTACCTCTGATCGTTAATTTGACGTGTAAAACTCATAACCATGATAAGAAAACTAGTAATGCTTCTATACATTTTTATTTTTTGATTGATTTAATTATTTTATTTTTCCTGATTTGTGTAGTGTTACTATTCTTGGACGGTGCTTGAGGACTTCGGTTCGCCTCGTGTCAACCTCGATTAGTTCACTTCCTGATTATGACGTTTTGGTAGTTTTAGGAGGGGGTTGTTGTGTTCGTAAGAGTGCATCATCTTTCTCTTTGCTATCTCACCTAGATTTCGATTTATTTATAAAATGTGCGTGTTAGTTAGGGTATGTTGAGTCTTGGACGATGACTGTGGAACAACATGAAACCTGAATCTCGTGAAGGGTAGAGTGGCCTCTTGTTCTCCACGACGTAGCATCCTGAGCTAATTTGCCATGAAAATAGTCGTATCTTGGGTTTACCGATTTTGACTCACTTATCGAACGTGACTGTGGTAGTTGTGTTATGTACCTAGGAGGCTTGGTTTGAGACCACCGGGGTAGGGTAATTGAACCGCTCTCTCGACCTCAAGTCTCGCGATTATTTATTGTTAGTCCGAAAGGATTTTTTTTTCTATTTTTATACTCTCGAGTAGAGTGGCGTTTAGCCTTGATTTTTTATGAAGTTGCACGATGACCGTTTCCGGGTTCTCTGCCCACTGTCCCTTCAGGTCATGGTAGGTTACGGTTTCCGTTCGTTTTTTTACCTTAGAATAAAATTTTTTTACTGGATACTCATTTTGCTCTTCTGTTGGTGGTTTGCTTCACTAACCCCACCAGTTAAAGTTTTTACTTTATTTAAGGTTTCGGGTCCTTGATTCTCGACTAGTGGCGTGTGCGGGTGGTAGCGCGTCATTAGCTTTTTTGGTGTTGCGAGGGGTCTTTCCTGACCAACGTCACCACATTTTCCGTACTTCTTCGTACATTTTCTTGTTATTTTTTCATATTGCTTATATTTTAATTAGCTTAACATTTTGTATTTTTTTAAATTTCATTTATTAGATTAGTGTTTGGAATCTCCGCTTTGGTGATCTCCGAGTCCAAATTTTAGGAGGGGGTGTGTAACAACCTTTTTTGGGGTTGTATTAAAAAATACGTTAATCTAGATCATTAATTTATTTGGCGTAAAATTAGAGGAGTTTTTAATTATTTTTCATGTAAAAGTGAGAAAGGCAACTTAAATTGCATTTTCTAGAACAAATCTTTTGTGTGTAATATTACGTAAATAGTAATAGTTCCCTCTCTTAAAAAAATTGGATTTATATTATGTAACAGCGCAACGCAAGGAAACTTTTACACTTGAGTTATTCTGAAAGCTTTTTGTAATTCAGTTAATGCTGATTGTTAACAACCATCATCATGATTTTTACTTAATTTTTTTAATTTGTGCCATCAAGAAATTTTGGTGGTAAGTTGTTTTTTCCATTGTATTTAAAACTAAGCATTTGTTTGTTTTCTAGGCACGTTAATTTACACTTTTCAATACTTATTTTTAAAGTATGCATTTTTTAAGTACTTACTTTTTAAGTACGCACCTTTATAATCACTCAATTTGTATACTTACAAATCTTTAATGGCACGTATAAGTCTATATTTTAAAATATTATTATTTTAAATGGCAAGTTTACATGAGTTACCCTTACAACGCAAGTTCTGCATTCTGCTACGAATAAATTTGGCGAATTAAACTACAAGGAAATTCCTTAAAGCAAGACATTGACTTCACCACAGAAACCCTTCTGCTTCATAGTACCTGTATCAGTTTATAAACAGAACAGTTAAAAGGTAAAGTTTTTTTATAATTTAGTTTAAGACTACTGAATATTTTTCTCATTTTCAACAATTTATTAAATAAACTTATGTAACTTGTTATTTTATTTTCATTTCTGTTAAATGTTTTTAGTATTCATTATTTAGGGTTTTGTTATTTTCCTGGACAAAGATAACATGGCGCTCGAGAATTTATTATTTTATTTATAATTTTTTGATAACATTTATGCCATTAAGTGGGAACAATCAAGCATAAAAGAGGCAACTAGCATTTCAGGTAGGTTAATTAAACTATTTATTAGAATCCACCCTTATATTCATCTACCGATGAGTCACGGCACATTATTAACAAATTGTATTGTTGTTACAATTTGATAATACAATTTTGTTAGGTCACAGCTTTTCATTACATGCATCTTGTGAAATATTTTCTGCAATGTAAGCATTGTCATTTACACTAAGCTTGAATGGAGCTGTAGAAGATGCATTATTTCTTTTTTTGAGGAGGGAAACTTCTGAATTTAGTAACTTCTTCAATGTAATATTTTCTAACAAATGATCGGGCACTTTTTGGTGTACAAATAATTGAATAATATCACTTTTTTTTTAATTGATTCAATTCCGCAACTAAATGTACGAGTTCACTATTCGCACTACATATATATATATATATATATATATATATATATATATATAATTATGTTTTATTACTTTTATTTAAAAATAAATTATTGCAATTAAAACTGAGACTCACTAACTATAAGTTAATATGAACTCTGCCTATTGTTATCAATGCAGCGTCTTTTATAACAATCATTAATTTACTTAAGATAACTAACATCTCTAAGAATTGATAAATTACAATAATAACAAATATGAAATTAAAAATTATTATTATATAATAATTATTATTATTATTAATTTAGTAAATACATAAATAAAAAGTTTACCTCGAGTAGGATTTGAACCTACGACCTGTACGTTTAGAGCTAACCAACTGCGCCATCAAGGTGTTATACATGGCGGCAGGTGCAAGTGGTGTACCGGGATCCCAGTGTAAACGCTGTAAATCTAAGATAGCTAATGGATATAAATATTCAAAATGTGACAATTACTTTCACGTTAGTTGTGCTAAATTAAATAATGTGCTTTATGCTGAAAATAATGTCGTAGTTTGTTGTGAATTTAAATTAGACGAATATGACATTGCATTTTCTAATGCAATAAACATGTTATCGGACGATAACAATAAGATAGATCAGTAAGTGTGTTTAACTATATTATTAAACAAAAAGACGCGATTATTCACGGACTAAATGAACAAATCCGAGTATTAAATAATTAAGTAGATATTTTATCTAAAGTTACACCTGAACCATGCGTCGCAGACCAAATCAAATTATTTTAAATAAGACTGACACAGCTGTAAGCAATAAGAAAAAACCTTCAAGTAATGACAACGTCTCAAATCAAAAGGAGATAGTAACCAGGAAAAAACGAAATAGAAATGTGATAATCGGCAGCAGTAATACAAATACAAATGATATCCAGGGCGTCCCTAGGTGCGTGTATTTACATGTGTGTTGGTTAAAACCTGAAACTACCGTTGAAAGATTAACAAATAGCCTGAAAGAACATTTCCTTAGGTACAATGTGAAACCCTTACATCAAGAAAACCTGATTTATATGCTTCCTTTAAAGTATCAATTTATGAGAGAAATTTTAAGGATGCTATGAATTCGGCTATTTGGCCATACAGAGCAGCTATTAGTCGGTTTTTTTCCGACGCAACTCGGAGGCAGTCCACAAAACTTAGAGAATGCTTGTTTCAATCCTAGTCTTTTACTACTCAATATAAATAGCATTATTAACTCATGTAAGCTTGATTTGCTTAAAACAGAAATTTGTAATTTCGATAACCTGTATTTTTTGTGCTTAGTTGAAATAGGTGTAAACTTAAATGTTTTAGAGAATTATGTCATTGATGGCTATGAACTAGTAAATTTCTACTATAGAAAATTACATAGTTGTGGTGGTGTGGGCATCTGGAGTAAAAAATCTATAAATGCTTCATCAATTGATTTGAACGAATACTGTGTTGAAAAGCACTTTGAAATCTGTGCTGTTTAAAGTAAGTAATCAGAATTACACACTTCTAAATTGTTACAGGTCTCCTTTTGGTGATGAAAACATTTTCTTTAACAACTTAACGGGTGTTCTCGAAAATGTTTACAATTCAACTATGAATATCTTAATTTGTTGTGATTTCAATTTTGACAGGTATAAAAACAAATCTTTTATGTTATAATTGTAAACCGACAGTAAATTGGCCCACAAGAATCTCACGTTCGTCTTCGACTATAAGTGATCAAATCTTTCCGGAGAGATTAAAAACTGGTAAGGTGGTGCCTATTTACAAGAAGGGTGGTCCCACATCACTAGTCGACTTTAGACCTATAACAGTAAGTTTATCTAAAGTTTTTGGATATGCTTTCTTAGATCGACTTACAAAGTTTGTGGAAGGGTGTAATATCCTTACGACTAACCAACACGGTTTCCGAAAAGATAAATCAACATCCACAGCCTTGTGTAATTTTTATAACGGCTTAATGCAGTATATAGAGGCAGGTGAATGCCCTGTTGGAATTTTCTGCGATGTAAGTAAAGCATTCGACTGTGTCAATCATTCACAACTTATAACAATTTTGTATGACTATGGGGTAAGAGGTGTGTCTCTTACTTGGGTATCCTCCTTCTTGTCTGATAGGTACCAGTTTGTCTCCTGTTTAAATTCTAATGCTACTAATCTGTCATATAGCACCTCTGAAAAACTGTCGGTTTCGATGGGAGTCCCCCAAGGATCTGTCTTCGGCCCGGTACTACTATTTATTTTGTATATTAATCAAATAAGTGAGGTAATCCGTGGGGAGCATGTCTTGTATGTCGATTACATCTCTCTATTAGTTTCCGATCTAGACAATACTCTACTTGAAATGAAGTGTACTGTGTCACTAACAAATGTTGCCAAGTATTTAAATGATATTGGACTACACTTCAGTACGGAAAAGACTCTGTTTACACAGTTTCACAATCCTCAAAAGAAAATCAGTAGCTTAAACATCTTTGTTAATGGCAGTGTCATGTCCTAAATTTTTGGGTATTCATCTTGACAGTGCGCTAACATTCCATCTACATTGCGACAGGTTGGCCTCTAAATTAAGCACTTTATCCTACGTTTTATGCACCTTCAATCTTGGATACTAAACAATACTACACTTCTACACTATATCAGACATAATTTAGAGATTTGTTATTTCAGAAAAAGATAAAGAAATTGTTATTTCAATAGTTTGAAGGATGTTCAATAATTTGGAACTTAAATAATTATTGTATGGAATAATTAACTGTGTGTCAAGAATACTGTTCACCTTGTTTAATTCCTTAACAAATAAATCAGTGTTGTCCTGGATTGTTTCCATGTCTTTAGAGTACCTTTCAGTGATGTGATTAGCAAATGAAGTGTATTTATCTACCTGTTGAATAATTTTATCTTCATTTTTATATAGTGAATTGAGATTTTTATTAATTTCAGTTAAATAGTTGTTTTCAGGGTTGCCAGTAATATATTTTATTATTGTACCAATAATATTAGAAAGACCACGTTTTCTTTTATGTTTAAATTTAGATAATTGTTTTTCTATTAACTTACAATTTTCCTTTAACGCATGGACTAATTTCTGGATCATGACGTTTGAATTTGTGTCTAAAATTACTACCTTACTTAATATTTGATAAAAACTTAATTCTAAATCTGTTATATTAATATAGAAGTAAAACTTATGATAATGGTCTACTAATTTGACTGGGCCTATGTCTTCGGTAATGTACCCATTTGTATTAAATTTTTCAATTTGAAGGCTCTGGTTCTGAATTGCCAGGCAAATCTTGCAAACAAAATTTCTTTTTAATACGTGTTTTTTTTGTGTGTATGTTAGCTGGTCTATTTGAACTTTCTCTGAGCCCTTTGATTTTATTTTTATTAACGGATGTTATATTTACTTTATCAAAGCACTAATCTGTTTTTTCTAATTCTTTGCCGTGTAAAATAGGCTCCTGGTTCATTCATTGCAATGGTTGATTCTCTATCTATTTTTCTTTTCTAGAGTCTTGGTGCCCTTTTCTAATTGTTTGTGATATAAGTGTTCGTCGAAGGGTTACAATTCGGTTTTTCGCTTTTCGTTGTAATTTTCGTACACAGTTTGATTTAAATCAATTTCATGTGCATTTAAGTTTTCGTAAGGCCCGTACAGTAGAGTAAAAGGTGTATAACCCGTTGCAGAGTGTATAGACTGATTGTACATTAATACGGCCGATATCATTGAATTTTGGGGACTTTCGTTTTTATTTTCAATCTTGATCATTCTTAATTTTTCTAAAATGGTGGAGTGTACTCTTTCTATTGGAAAGTTACTGTGACTGTTATAATTAGTAGTGAAATACAATTCGATTTTGAATAAAGCGCAATATTCTTGGAAGACCTTGTTCTTGAACTCCTTTCCTTCGCCGCAAACGATTTTCTTTGGGTAACCGTGGTGCGAAAAATAGTGTCTCAACTTATTTAACACTTTTAATCTTGATGTGTCTGTTATGTAATAGACTTGTGTATATCGTGAAGAGAGGTCTATTATTGTTAAAAATTTGTTTCCTTCGAAACTAAATGTATCAATGTGTCCTACATCGAAAGGTTTCCTTGCGAGTAAAGGTCCAGAAAATTGAATTTTATATGGATTTCTATCGTACTTACTAACGTTACAAGTTTCGCATTCTTTAATTACTTTGTTTATCGTGGTTTTTAAGTTAGGCCAGTAATATCTAGTTTTTAAGGGATTATAAGTTTCTAGTATGCCATTGTGATTATTAGAATGACATTTATCTATTACTTCGATTGTTCTATATCTTTTGTTAGAAGGTTGCTTTTAACAAATTTTATTTTGTTATTCAATAAATTACTTGTTATTTCAAAAAATTTAGATTCTAATTCCTTATCTTTAAAAGTTTTTTGGATCTAACAACACAGTTATGTTTTAAGAATGGTCTTTGATATTCTATTTTATATTGATCTCCTAGTTTTAAGATTACGCGATACATGAAATGATTTACTGGATTCTCAGAAATTGGTACTGAGGATATTGGATTTTCAGTAGATGTATGTTGTGTATTATTCGATTGATCATCTTGTTGTCTGTTCAATGATTCTTCTAAATCATCGGACGAAGGGTTTTCGTCGACATTTGGGATTATTGACTTGAGGTCTAGTTCTGTATCGTTTAAGGTTTCCTTTGTATTTATTTCGATTTGCGATAACGCATCGGCTACTAAATTTTCTTTGCCTTTCTTGTATTGTATTTTGTAGTCAAACTCTTCGGGTCTCAATCTTCATTTAACTAGTCTGGAATTTGTATCCTTAAGGGAAAATAACCAAACTAACGGTTTATGATCTGTTTCTATTATAAATTGTTTTCCGTAAATGTATGACCTAAAATGTTTCGTGGTTTCTGCTATACTTAGCAAATCACGTTCGATAGTTGAATAATTGCGTTCGGCACTATTTAAAGTCCTCTAGTAAAATGCAATTGGTTTGTTATTTTGCGATAAAACTCCTCCTATGGCTACATTGGATGCATCGGTTGTAACATAAAAAGTTTTTTCAAAGTCTGGATACGTTAAT
The DNA here is from genome assembly GCA_036346205.1 of Vesta saturnalis. NCBI lineage: Eukaryota > Metazoa > Arthropoda > Insecta > Coleoptera > Lampyridae > Vesta > Vesta saturnalis. The sequence continues at coordinate 172,768 of JARFJB010000085.1, read as the reverse complement.
ACTGGTGTATTGGTTAGTAAATCCTTGCATTGATAAAATGTTTGTAAATAATTTTGATCTGTGACATCAATCTTTGAATTCTTTTTAAGACATTTTGTAAATGGTTGTACAAGTTTAGCAAAGTGTTTTATAAATCTTCTGTAATATCCTAGAAATCCAAGGAAAGCTCTTATTTCTTTTACTGTTTTCGGAAGTGGGTATTTTTCTAAAGTTTTAATTTTTGCGGGGTTAAGTTAAGTCCAAATTCTTTTAAAATAGGATATGATACATTCTGATTATCGGTTATCGTATTATTTAAACTTTTAACAGTAACTGGTTTTAAAAAAAATAATTTTTAAAATGTTTATTGGGACCCAGATTTATTATTGAATTAGAAGCTCCGCTATCTATTAAAATCTTTAATTTTAAACTAGGAATCGTTATGAATAGTAGTTTTGGTTTACTTGTTAGCGAATTTAAATCTAAATTTGTGGTTCAGAGGCAGGTGTTCGAAAATTTTCAGTAGATGCAAATAAGGTTTCAGAAAAATTTTCAGTAAATTCAAAAGTTTCAGGGTTCTGGTAATCTTGTTGATTATCTTCGTCGTTTTCCACTATTGCTATTGATTGCTCATCGTCTTGAAAATCGTAAAGTTCTTCGGAATGAAAATTACGGAGGCCCGTGCTTCGATAATAGTTTACGTGAATTAATGGACTGTTGATTTGGTCTGCCAGTATTTCGTGTGGATATTGACATCGGGGTTGGTATTGACTCAGGTTCCTTGTTGCCGAACACTTGCGAATTAGGATAATTTGTTAACACTGGTTTTGTCTGGAAATTTATCAGACCACGTGGAAATTGATATTGACCTAGATTATGGTTTGTAAATTATGGTGAAGGTTTATAAAAATTGTTTGCGTTTGAAACTGTTTTGGTTGTTGAGTTTTATTCGAGAAATTATTGAATTCTCTGTTTGTCGATGGTTTTTGTCGAACAAAATTTAGAAAATTGGCCTGTTGTTTATAATTATCATAGTTTCTTAGCTGAAGTAAACAATCTTCTAGTGATTCTACATTTTTATAAGATATAAAAGACCTATGTGGTTCTAATAAACCTGCCATATGGGTGAATAAAGCCTTTTTGGTATAAGCATTAGTTTTATCATTTTTAAGGTTAACATCTGCTTCATTTATGGTTACGTGTTCTAACAACTGTTGCAATTTACTTTTAATTTTTTCATAATATTCATCGTAAGTTTCGTTTGTTAATTGAATACACGTTATTAAATCATTTTCTAGTAATGTTTCGTTTCTAGGGTCGCCGAAACGATTTATTAATGTTTTCTTTACCTTATCCCAAGTTAAGTAATTTGAAATTACTTAAGTGTCCCTAGCAGTACCAACTAATTTGGAGCAGCAAATTTATTTTATTTATTATTTATTATTTATTTAATGTACAGTTTTCGTGACATGGTGAATTATTTCTATAATTAGTTATAAATGTTTCACACTGTTCCATATTGAGGAATCATTGCTTTAGCAATATTGATAAATTCCAATAATAACAAATATGAAAGTTTCCATGTGATAATATTTGATGATATGTTATACTAGCTATTTATATAATGATATATATTATACAAAAATACGGAGAATATAACTATATATATATATATATATATATATATATATATATATATATATATATATATATATATATATATATATATATATATATGAATGCAAAGTGCTGTTTCTCTGAAATTACTCGTTGTAGAGGGTTGCGGTAAAAAAATTTATTACTAAATTAGCCAAAAAAAGACCGTGTAAAATATTTTAAAATTTGCAAGATTACCGCCAGAGGGCGTAACCGCCATCCTAAGCTTTTAAAGTATTTTTTACTGAAATCCACCTAGTAAATGTACCAAAAAATTATATGCTTTTTAAAGCTCAGCTTTATCTGAGTAATTTTTGTTTGACGTATCTATTAAAATAGTGATGGAGGGGGGGGGGGTCAGTGATTTTTTAAATAAACAGTTGTAAATCCTAAACGAATGAACTGATTTTAATAAACTTAGTCTCGTTGGAAAGACCATTTATTTCTAACGAGACTAAGTTGATTAAAATCAGTTCAGTCGCTTAGGAGTTACAGCTGTTTATTTAAAAAATCACTGAATCATCCTCCACCACTTTATTTTAAAAAATACGTCAAACAGAAATTACTCGAATCAAGCTGAGATTTAAAAAGCATATAATTCGTTGGTACATTTACTAGGTGGATTTCGGTAAAAAGTTTAGGATGGCGGTTACGCCCCCTGACGGTCATCTTGCAAATTTGAAAATATTTTCCACGGTCTTTTTTTGGCCACTTCAGTAGTAACATATTTTATCGCAACTGTCTACGACGAATAATTTCCGAAAAACAACACATTGCATTCTTATCTGGCCATCCGGTACAGTCTTTGAAACTTTAAAAAATCTGTTTTAGTTTGAATCTTTTGTTTGGAAACACGCGAGTGCCTTTTCTATTAAACTGAGACCTTCTGTCAGTTGTTTGACAGTAAATGTCTTAGGATCCTCTTCTTCAGTTCCCTTATCAATCGGTCCTTCTTTTTGGTCTGTTAATTCGAGCAACTCTTCATTTGTCAACTCCTATGAATGACTTTCAAGTAGTTGACGAATGTCTTCTGTTGTTACTTCCAAATTTAACCGGTTACCTAGATCTAAAATATTATTGATGACCTCTTCATTTTCTTCTACATAATTATTATCGCCGCTTTCATTTGTAAAATAAAATGGGCACTGTCTCTTCCGTACACGTTTCATGTTTGAACTCTTAACTTCAGACTACGCATAAACTACATTTTTTACAACTTCATAAATATTATATTTTTTCCAAAATTCTTTTAGTGCTGTGCAGTTTTTCTCATCTATCGCCTTAATAGATTGCTTAAATGTACGATGCAAATAATATATTTTCAGAGAAGCGATAACGCCTTGATCCATAGGCTGCAACAAAGACGTTGTATTAGGCGGCAAGTAAATAACTTGGACGCAAATCATTTAAGTGTTGTGGGTGACCTGGAGCATTATCAAGCACGAGTAATATCTTAAAAGGGATGTTGATCTCTTTCCAATATTTTTTTAAATTCGAGTACAAAACTTTCGAGAAACCATTCTTCAAAAACTGCCAAAGTAACCCAAGCCTTACCGTTTGATTTCAGAGAACAGGCAATTAATCTTTAGGAATATTTTTTAGAGCTCGTGGATTTTCAGCGCGATAAACTAAAAGAGGTTTAATTTTGTAATCTCCTGAATAATTTCCTCCAATCATTAATGTATGATCGATCTGACATTTGCTTCAAAAATAAACCTGTTTCATCAACATTGAAAATGTGGTTTGTCAGGTATCCTTCAGTTGTTGTTATACTTTCAAGGATCCTTAGGAATTTAACAGCAGCGGTGATATCGGCACTGGCAGCTTCGCTTGTTATCTTAACGTTATGGAAATTACTACGCTTCTTAAATCTCTGAAACCAACCATGTCTCGCTGTGAATGGTGAATCAGTAGAATTCTCAATTTTCCTAATTAAGTCTTCATATAAAGATGTTGCCTTTTCTTGTATGAGGTTAAGACTAAGAGGTGTTCTGCGTTGTTGTTGACTTTCCATATCAAGTGGTCAACAGATTTTCCATTTCCTCCATAATTGTTCCTATTCTCTTAGTAATAATTGTAGACTGCATAGGGGCGCAGGTTTTAACATACTCCGAAATACGAGTCTTGTCGTTTAAAATTACTCCAATCGTAGAACGATTCATTCCATATTTCGACGCAATATCAGCCATTTTCTCTTCTCTCTCAGAGCGCTTTATTATGTCCATTTTGTTTTCCATGGTGAGTGTTCTTCTCTTCTTTCCTCCGTAATTCACACTTTCGCTATCTTTACGTTTTCCACTCATGTTCAATAAACAATACTATTTACAGGTAATGCAGTAACTAGGAGTTAAAATACAAAAAACTAACAAACTAAACAACCAAGGATTCAGAAATGTACATACTGTGTACATATACATATGTACTGTAAATGTTTTTAACGTAAAACTTCAAAACTAAACTTAAGTGTACATTGTGTCCCATTTTGGTTGAAATTGTAGGGTATCTCGAATACAAGCAAAGACAGAAAGATGCCCTCTTAACTGCTTTGCCTTGGAATTTATCAAAATTGTGAAACTTGGGTTTTATACAGAATTTTCCGTAGAATTTAGTGGCGTGCATAGTTTCCCCCGCAAAAAGTCAGTTTCGTCGCAATAAACCAAAGTTTTGTTTTTTAAATGGAACACCTTTTATATTTTTTTATTATACAGTAGAGCTTACCCTCAATGCTTTCAAAAGATATATATATATATATATATATATATATATATATATATATATATATATATATATTGTGTAGCACTTCTTTTGCATTATTAACCTCAAAAATGAATGTTACGTTAATTTAACATTTTGATGATATAGTAGGCTATGAAACCTATTAACTCAGTATAAACGCGTATTTTATTGAACGTCCAAGATACATTTGAGTATTCAAAAAGGGCTATTCTTACTGCTTTATTATAATTATAAATATGTAAATACGCGATTATAATAAATCTAAGGACTTTTACGCAGAAATGCAAACATAATAGTTTTTGAAACATTGGGTAAAATGCATCTTACAGTTTCAGAAAAAAATATTAATGGCAATGAAACCTATAAAGAGTACTTTATATCTAAATTTGTAAGTAGGCTGGGCCTAGTTTGGTTCTAAACGTAAACCTGTATTGTTTGTTTATTGTGCAAAATATGGCACAAATTCAAAATTTTTAAATCTTTGAAAAATATGTTATACTGATTTGCTTTGGTCAGACGCAGCAATAAATTTGTATTTTAACAGGTAAATGTATGTTTCTTGGTATTAGTTTTGATAATTAAGTAACTTTACATCTATGCAGGTTTCCAGAACGGAGGCAACCTAGCCAAATCACGTTTTATAGATTAAAAAGGAATTTAATTAATTATGGATCATTTTCTAAACCCAGGTCAAAAAAATACAATAAATAAAATCGAGAGAATGATGAGGTTACCGTTTTAGCCAGTGTGGAGTGTAATTCTATAAGTTCTTGCAGAACTATGTAAAGTAGTATTGGAGTTTCGAAAACAAGAATCCAAAGAATACTTCGCCAGCATAAATATAAACCATATAAATTTAGGATTGTTCAACATCTACATCCTGGGAACGCTGATCGTAGATTAATATTTTGCAATTGGTACTTAAACATGTAAAATATAGTACTCAACTTGAGAAGAAAAGTAATATGGTCCGACGAGGCACATTTTGGCAATTCAGGTGTTTTAAACAGGTACAATAGCAGATTCTGGTTTCAACACCAAATATTCCCCCAAAGACAGTAAGGATCATTTGGACTAAACGTTTTTTGCTTTATATTAGGACCAAAAATAAAATTTTACATTTTCGAAGGGAACTTATCCGCTCCTAGATATTTGGACATTTTAGAAATGGTTGTGTCTGAATTATTAGATGACATGCCCTTAGCTCGCTTGAACCGAATTAATTTCTAACAGGATGGAGCCCCATCTCACAATCCGCAAACGCCCGTTTTTGAAAAAACAATTTTGGTAATAGATGGATTGGCACTAATGGACGGATAAGATGACCTTCTAGGTCTCCTGATTTGTCAGTCTTAGATTTCTTTTTATGGGGTTACTTGCAAAATAAAATATACCAAACTCAATATAACATTGAACGTTTGACAAATGCAGTTAGAGAAGCTTTCAGACACAATTATTGTGCTTAATGCTATTGAACGAATAGGAAGAGTGTGTGAAGCATGTATAAGACAGAATGGTCATCAGTTCGAACATCTCTCTTATTAATTTATATTAGGCTTGTAAGTAGGTATTATGCTTTGTTTTTAATTTTGTGTTTTTGCATAAAACTTCCTAACCCTTAACTTTGTTTTTTCATGGCCAACTATATTAGCAAAATGTTAAATTAACGCAACATTCATTTTTGAGGTTAATAATACAAAAGAAGTGCCACACTATATATATTTTTTAAAAGCTGAGAGTAAGCTCTATTATATAATAAAATATATATACAGTGTGTTCCATTTAAAAAACAAAACTTACCCTACAATTTCAACCATGTGTACATAATAAATATCCAACCGCACTTTAATAGTAAACAATGCCATCACACATAATTAACACACGAGTACAGTCCAAACTCAACTAAGAGCCTCTCACCAACCTCTCACACTCATGTTAACCCGCCTTCTGTCGCCTTTGTTCGTGACTTCGAAAGTCGCATGATCATAAGTAGAGTACTGCTTGTAATAGAATAATTCTATTAAATTATTAACTGTGCCTTTTTTGTTTTATGGCAATTGTAGGTAAAAGATAAAAATGTAACATATCTGAATACACAATATAATATATTGCGTAATAATGGTATATTTGGAAATGCGTAGTTTTAAATGTACATTGTAATAATATGAAATTAAGTAAGTACGCAAAACTACACAAACTAACTCGGATGTGAAGGGTGGCTTCATGTCTAGGAGATGAAGTGTTGATCAGATGGTTGCTCTCCAGCAGGTGATGGAAGCATATTTAAGTATAACAAAGAAGCTGTACGATGCGTTTGCAGATCTGGAGAAAGCATATGACAGAGTGAATAGGGAAAAGCTGCGGGAAATATTAAATGAATATGGCGTAAGTGAAGGTCTAATAAACCGAATAAGGGCAGTATATAACGGTAGCTGGGCATGGTTAGTGTGAGAGTAGGTGTGACTGAATACTTTAATATTGAGCAAGGAGTGCGACAAGGCTGTGTGATGTCACCGTGGTTGTCAAATGGATACATGGATAAATGTGTTAGGCAATCATGTACCGATACAAATGGTGTTATGGTTGGTGACGTAAATGTACGAGTTCTGGTGTATGAAGATGACACAATCTTATTAAGTGACAGTGCGGATGAGTTACAAACTGCTGTGAGAGAGTTTGATATACTCCGTGAGAGCATGGGCCTAAAGGTAAACGTGAATAAAACTACGATTGTGGTGATCAATCAGGAAGGTGAAAAGGAGAGTAAAGTATTTACCCTGCAAGATGAAATTGTGGAACAAGTCGATGAGTTGGTATGTCTGGGTAGAATGTTCACTGCAGATAGTACAATGGATGGCGAGATAGGACGAAGGGTCAATACTGGAAGGAAAGTTATTGGAAGTATATGGACGATAATGAGAAACGAAAGCATGATTATAGATTGCTTGTTTAGCAGCTAGGCGCTAAACAAGCAATCTATAATGGCGTGTTTATCCCGTCAGTTGTAATGGGAGCTATTATTTTTCTAGATAAAGAAATGGTTATTGGTTGTTTGTATTCAAATGTAATTAACATTAAAATGGAAATCTTGGGTTTTTTATCATTTTGTATTTACATGATTAATTAAGAAGCTTTTAATTAAGCGCGGCAGTTGCAAGTGGATTGGTGTGTTGGAAGGGATGAGATGCTGTCAAACTAACTGGCAGTTTTTTATTAGAGCTAGTGGTTGTTGGTCGATTGACACCGCAGCACGAGTGACATAATAGCCACGTCGTCCAATAAAGTGTGAAAATTACAAATAAAAATTAATTAGCGCTGCGATAAGGAAGAAGTAGAAAAGTACCTTCCTTAGTAAAGTAATAAAAGGCTACAGAAAATAATAAAGCATGGTCAAGTTGGTGATAGTAAAAAGGATTGCACCATAAATTGAAAATTTGCTTTAAAGGTGTCGTAATAAGAGAAGATAACGCGTTTTGTATGTATCAGAGCCGTAATCAGTTGTGTTTAAATAGTGCACAATAAATCTAAAAAACAGTAGTCGATCAAAATTGATAAATCAAAGAATAATAACTTGAAGTGTTTATGATGAGTAGTACGATGTTATTTCTATTGTTTTAATCATTTAATATTTAACAATTAATTAATGACAGTTAACGTGTTGTCTAATTTTTTACTTGTAAAATATATTTTTACATTTCTTTTTATTCATATCTTTGTAACGAAAGAAGATATCGAGTTGTGCTTTACAGCAACTTGTATATTTTTTCATACTATTTTTCGTGAGTTAAAAATAATTATATCCTAATACATATTTAAAATTTTTGAGAAAATTGCAAAATTTTACGACTTTGTTACAAAACGCCATTTACCGTCTAGAAAAAAACTATACCGAGACTTAGTTTATTAAAATTGGTTGAGTTAAAAACAAGTTATGACATTTTTTCAAGTGAACATGTACCTCTTTCCCCCTCCCCTCATTCAACAAAATAGAGAAAAATGCTAAAAAAGAAAATGTTTCTAAGCTTGTGTAGTTTATAATAAAACCATTTTGGAAATATCTTGAAAATGTGGATTTAAGAGAATAAGCCGATTTTCTAATTTGGTGTTAGTGTACGCCCCCTAGCGGTCATTGCAGAAACTTGAAACTAATTTCCAACAATTTTCTAGGTCAGTTTTACTGTCAATATTTTTTCCCGAAACTATACGATGCTTAGTTTCTCATATACAGCTGGCCTCCTTTATTAATGAACCACCTGGTACATTGTCAAATATTCTTTCACAGATTCTAGTTAGCTCCAATTGCTATTTTTATTTATTATTCATGTCTTGAGTTTTTTTGTTTAATTTGTAATAGTTGATATATATATATATATATATATATATATATATATATATATATATATATATATATGTATACATATAATGAAAGCTTCCTATCTGCTCAATGCTTTGCACTTGTAACAATCAGCTTTTTATCTCTTACCACGTTACCCATGTTAGTGCTCATATTCAGGAAATACGTTTATTTTATTTACTTTTAAAATAACCTCACAAATGTGAATAATCTCTAATTTTTTTAAAGTCTACGTGAAATAATCATTGATTACGTAAGATACTATCAGTAAATTAAAGGAATATGAAATTTCTTTTCGGAAATTTTAAGAGTATAGGTACCCGAGCATGCACAAAGTCAGTCGTATGATTAGGAACGCTTATTTTGCTATCTCCAAGAATTTGTTACTCTGATGTCCCATGGTGTTTGTAAACATTTACAACAAGACGGCGTCTGCGTAAATGGTTTAGTGAAGGATATCACTATCCTTCAGTCTTTGTGACACAAATTCGAACATGCTTTCACACTTCAGAGTAAAACACTGGCACCTTGGCCGCCACTTTGTTTTTTATGACGTCACCCTTGGGACACCTTCGGTCGCCATTTTTTTATATACCCACGCGGAGATCGTATTTTTTTCACATGAGAATAAAAAGACTTAATCTGTTATTAATATTTAGTAGGGTTGTTTTTATCAAAGGAGATTGCATAATTATTATTACATTTCTTTTAATCCCATCTATAGATTGTGGCATAATTTATTTATGCATTGGGGGTTGTATTCTAATAAGGGGCCCTAGCCTTGTAAGACGGGAATCTGTTCGCGCGCTTCGCCGTTGTTATAAAAATTGTATTCTAATAATGGGGAAGAATTAATAGATAAGACATGTAAAGATGACAAGTGTTTTCATAATAAAAAAGATGTTATTTAATCTGTTATTAATATTTATTAGGGTTGCTCTGAATTTTATCAAGGATATAAAAACCTAGTCTTTAAAAGATTATGTTTAATCTTAAAGACTACATTTAAGCGCTACCTCAAATTTTTTCAATATCGGAATAAAGACATCGAAATTGTAACCTTCAACATTATACATATAAATGATTAATTAACTTTTGCTTTACAAAATACGCCTTAAACGATTTTCACCTTGAGAACGTTAAATTATGTGTACAAGGTCTAAGCAGAAATAAAATGCATTAAATGGTTACACATATGCATTATAGTCTGTTTTACCCTTCATTGTGTACTCCCTTTAATAGTGCTATCAATTAAAGTAAAATATTGATGGTCGACTACTAAACTATATGCTCAGGGTTTAAGCGAGAAATAAAATTGCATTAACACGTTAGTTAATACACATATTAATTAAAAGCAAATATTGAAGGTCGACTGTTAAAATTATGTATTACAAGGTCTAAGCAGAAAATAAATGCATTAAATGGTTACACATATGCTTTATAGATTGTTTTTACATTTCTTTTTGAGCTCCTTTTAGTGGTGTAAACATTGTTTTGGACTTTAATGATTGACTGTCTTGTTTTAGTAGTAATAATGATTAATTGGGAATCCTCTTTATACCTCACTCATAAGTAAGTGTGTGTTAGTTTAGGGACGACGTTTTAAAATCAATTGCATTACTTTTAACACTCAGATTAAACTACGTAAATTGATTGATTATTGATATGGAATATCATACTTTCTTTAAAGACAGTAAAATATATTCATAGCCATAAAGCTTATAATACAGATTACTACTTTTTATTTATATAGATCAGGGTCGCAAAAAAGGTGCTACAGTAAATTATCGAAAACATTCTCAAATCTAGGTAATCCCTAATCTATGATAAATATTAGTGTGAAGACATTTTCCGCAGACAAGACTTTTAGGGTGGGTGCACTTCTCCTTATGTTCAAAATTAAGGGCTGCGTAATGTAACTTACATGGATCTTCGTAGAAAACATCACTACCTGCATCAACTTCACCATTTTCAGTTTGAGCGGTTATATAGCGGTTGTATAGCTTATTAACAAGTAAAACAACTAATACCCTGATTCGATTGTAATTATACTTTAACAAATAGATGCAGCGGATAATATACAATCTTTATCTGCCGCTATTATTATTACACAGATATGGGCTTATTCATAAAATTAGCTAATTTCCCCACACTACCTTGAAATACTGCATAGGTCTTCAATTCTGCTGTACCCCTGAAGCTGTACCGCATACATCTTTCTTGAAATTATGCGATTCCTAATCAGTGGCATGTTTTGTAATACACGGTAATAGCGGTGTATGCGCCAAAAAAATGTCTTGTGTCTTCTACTTTAAGCTAGATCTTGCTTCTATACAGCATACAAGCTTTATCTTAGCTGAATTACTGTTGTCAAAAAAGCGGTTATAATCAAATTAAGTATACCAGCCTCTTATTTGAACACTATCCTTTGATCCTCGAACTTTTACCGATAAGGGTCTGCCATGCTATCACATAAGACGGATTTACATACAGGTTCTGTCCAAAAAGGATTTTAGATTTGTAAAATGTACGCCCAGGAGAGATATTAGGGTGTAGCTACAGAAACAAAAAAGTGTACACCACGCATAAATCTACAGCGAGAAATCTACTTGAGGCATATACATTGCGAGTAATATTTTTCTTTCGAGTTATGGTGGACTGATCTTTGTGACATGCGATCTTCAAGTAATCACAGTAATAGATACAGCTACATACTAGCGGTTATAGGGGTGTTTAGCAAGAGGATTTTGATATGAGTTCTTAAAACGAAGACAGTCGCATTTGAATACATTCACCGTTGTTTTTAAGAAAAGCAATAAACCTCTTCATATTGGTAAAATTTTGCGACGCGAGTCTTTCGGCGAAGGCTGTTTCGGTGAACCTCACTCCAACTCTCCCCGAACATAACCGAGATTGAAAGACAGGTGTAGGACGTCGCAACTTGTTCTCTGGCCTTCGGCCCTTGTGATCGGAACTTGTTTTTGGTCCTTCGTGTATTGTCGTGGTGCCCTTGACGGAAAATTTGAATTTGTATTATAAGGGGGCCTAACTTATAAGACAGGTATAGGGCTTCGTAACTTGCTTTCGGGCTTCGCACCCTTGGTGGGAAGTTTGAATTTGTATTTAAGTGTTTACACTCTGATTACTTATTGCGAGAAATTTGAACTTGTATTATAATAAGGGGGCCTAACGCTAACTTATAGGACAGACATAGGGCTTCGCAACTTGCTTCCGGCCCCTGGCCCCTTGGTGGGAAACTTGAATCTGTTTTTAAGTTTACATTCTGATTGTTTATTACGAGAAATTTGTATTTGTATTCTAATAAGGGGATCTAATACTAACTTATAAGACAGATGTAAATCCTCGAAACTTGCTCTCGGGGCTTAGCCCCCTGGCCCCCCGGGCGGGAAATTTGAACTTGTATTCTAATAAGCGGGCCTAGTGCTAAATTGTAAGACAGGTGTATGGCTTCGCAACTTGCGCTCGGGGCTTCATACACTTGGCTGTAAATTTGAATTTGTATTCTAATAAGGGGCCCTAATGCTAACTTGTAAGACACGAATAGGGTTTTACAACCTGCTCTCGGACTTTCGCCCCTAGTCGTGCCCCACGAACTCAAATTTTGAATTTGTTAATAGCGCCATCTACTTGTGTATAGACTAACGAATGTTTTTCTGTAATATAGCTGTCGCCACCCAGCGGTATATTTTAAAAGTACATACAGGTCCCTGTAATGGTTATGGTGGGAAATTTGAAATAAGGGGTCTAACACAAGCTTTTAAGGTAATACGTATGCATCTGGGCCTCAACCAACCGATCAATCTCGATCAAATCAAACAACGGGGGACTTCGCTCCTTGTTCTACCCCCTTGGATGTAAATTTGAATTTGTATTCTAATAAGGGGTTCTAATGCTAACTTATAACACAACATAAATAAATTTTTACCGCGAGTAGGATTTGAACCTACGATTATTCTAACAAGGGGGCCAAACGCTTACTTATAAGACAGTTATAGGGATTCACAACTTGCATTAGGGCCCCCTTATTAGAATACAAATTCAAATTTACAGCCAATGGTGTGAAGCCCCGAGAGCAAGTTGCGAAGCCATACACCTGTCTTTTTACAAGTTAGCATTAGGTCTGCCTATTAGAACACAAGTGCAAATTTCCCGCTAAGGGGCCAGGGGGTTAAGCCTCGAGAGCAAGTTGCGAGGCCTTACAACTGTCTTATAAGTTAGTATTAAACCCCCTTATTATAATACAAGTTCAAATTTCCCCTCATAGATGGCGCCACAATCAGGATGTAGATTTAAATACAAATTCAAATTTCCCACCAAGGAACCAGGTGTTAAGACCCGGAAGCAAGGCGAAGCCCTATGTCTGTCTTATAAGTTAGCATTAGGTCCGCTTATTAGAATACAAGTTCAAATTTCTCGCTATAAGCAATCAGAATTTAGATACTTAAACACAAAATCAAATTTCCCACCAAAGATGCGTAGCCCCGAAAGCAAGTTACGAAGCCCTATACCTGTCTTAGTTAGCGTTAGGCCCCCTTATTATGATACAAGTTCAAATTTCCCCTCATATATTGCGCCACAAACAAATTCAATTTTTTGTTTGGTCAAGGGGCGTAGTCCTGAGAGTAAGTGTCTAAGCCCTACATCTGTCTTACAATTTTCCTCTTGCTAAACACCCCGATAATCGCTAGTATGTAGTTGTATCTATTACTATGATTACTTAAAGATCGCATATCACAAAGATCAGTTCGCCATAACTGGAAAAAAAATATTACTCGCAACGTACATGCCTCGAGTAGATTTCTCGCTGTAGATTTATGCGTGGTGTACACTTTTTTGTTTCTGTAGCAACACCCTAATATCTCTCCTGGGCGTATTTACTTCATGCATTATTGACTGTTTGGAAACCAAATGCATACCATCATCAAAGTTGCATATAGTAATTTATTCCGATGGTTGCGGCTTTCAAAATCGCAATAACGTTTTGGCAAATGCGTTACTCAATTTCGCAATAAAAATAGAGTTACTAAAGTATCTTGAACCGGGTCACTCCCAAATGGAATGTGATTCGGTTCATAGCTTAATAGAGCGAAAACTTAGAAACCGGAAATCCGTCTGCCAAGCTACTACTGCATAGCCTCTAAAGAATGTATAGTGACTCCAAAGCCTTATAACGTCAAAATACTGGAAGATGATTTTTTCAAAGCTATTCAGACTCAAGCATCTACGATTTACCTCCATAAGACCAGGAAGGAAAGCCTTTGATCCAGTTATAACAGACATAAAATGCATCAAATATGAGTCTCTGCCTACTCCACAGATTAAAGTTATGCTTTACTATGAAAATTTTATATTGATTTACCGGTTAGACCAAAAGTATGTCAGTTATCGAAGATTACCCAGCATTGTTAAAGGGTCCTCGTAAAATTAAAAGAGAAAATGCAACATTTCCAAGAATTAAAAGAAGAGAAGAGTAAGGTTGTTTATTTTTGTACCTGAATGTTATTTTATTATTTTTATACTTTTCACACCGTTGTAATTCCTCTAAACCATTCGTATTTCTTTAGGTAGTAAAGAGTAATTTTTAGTTAGCTTCATCTAACCAATAATCATTATTTTGTTTTTGTGGCGTTATACTGTTAGGTAAGTATTCTTAATGTTTTGTTATTACAAGAGTTTAATATTTTCTACATTTAATAAACATTACTGTCTTTTACTACAACTATGTTGCATTTTATTTAATAATATACCATCTTAACAAACAAATGTAGCAAAATATCCTATTCCTCAAAAACACAGTGAAAATGCTCCTATCTACATCAAACACTGCAATGAAGAACTTTTGAAAAAATTGACTAACAGCCAAAAATAATTGTATAATTTTACATTCTCACAAAAAATGTATACAATCAGTTTATAATGTTAAAATTAAACGGTTTTTGTTCGTCTTGTAAAGTAACCATATTTTCGATAGGAGGTATTGCCAGCACACCGCGATATGCATTTATTTAAAAGAAATACATGGGTATTTTAGTGATTTTAAGAAATGTGGTTGATGAATAATAGGAATAGGATTACCAACTATTTACTACAGTTTCTATCAGTTAATGAATCTATACAATATCCATTGAAACATGCTGATGCAATTTGTTTGCAATGCACGTAACGTAGTCTGGTCTATAACTCTTTATTTGTTAAATCACTTTTACTTCAAGCATCGTTCAATTCTAGGAACACTTCTAAACGAGACAATATTACTAAGATTTTTGTTTGGATTGTTGTTATTTTTCCTTACAGTAATGACGTCATCGTCCGAGCTGAAAGTGGGGCTTTATTCCGCCAGGTATAGACTACACCGTGGGTGCACCCATTTTAAATATAGTCGTTTCGTTTAAACATTGATTATACACACCAACGGTTTAAAAACGTTAAAGTCGGGCCGCGTTTAACTTGTGTATAAGTCATGTCGGTACATTATTATAATAAAATTATTGACAATGCGCTCTTTTACTTTATTATTACACAGTAGAGTAAGATAAATTCAGTAACGTACGTCTGCTGTAGTCAGCATATGGACTGTAAGAAACGTATGTCTACACATACGTACACATTTTTGACAGATTTCTTGACGTTTGTTTAAATATTGCTGCTTTTATTCAGTTTCATCATTATTCATCATAGATTTCTTACAAAATAGTTTTTTTTAAAACTAAATTGTACATAAACGGTTTTTGAACAGGTAAATAGATAATGTATACAATTCAGTTTGGAACAATTTTCTTTAAAACAGGTTAGAATGCTTCGAAACAAACACCTGAAGTTGGAAGCTCAGCAAGTGGTTACGAACGTTCTTCGTTATTTTGAAAGGAACAAGATAATGGAGTGCATTTGCACCTTTTACTTCTGTTATGCAGGTAGGATTTTGTTGAATACTATTTATTAGAAATTCATTTAAGATTGTACTTGTAGCGTACTGCTGACGCTTGTGGTAAGTTCTGGTACTCTAACCACTATAAAAAGAGATTTAATGAGGCTGCACCAAATCAACCACAAATATCTACCAAACGAATACGGAGCAAACCAAAATCATGCGATGTGGATGCGCGAAAACGGTGCCTTTAAATTAATACTTCCTTCGATAGTTAAGGCTCCCCGTTTGCATCAACTACTTCTTCGAACTTTCAATATAATAAATAAATACGAAGGACCAGTTGTAATTAAAATTAATTTATTACAACAAAAACTACATAAGAAAAAACTTTGTTACATTTTTTTTTTTTTTTTCACTAACTTTGAGAGAGTTGATCTATTACAAAAAAAATATATAATTGCGTTGTTGCGATGTTTCGCAACATACTGCCCCCACAGTAATAGTGTGTTGGCAAAAAAATTATTATTGTAAGTCTGAACATCTACATGAATTTACAACTGATTAAAATCAGGAAGTTAACTAAATAATTCGGCGTAAGAGACCGGAGATTATTGAACAAGTTAGGATTAAGTC
Source organism: Vesta saturnalis (assembly GCA_036346205.1). Taxonomy (NCBI): domain Eukaryota; kingdom Metazoa; phylum Arthropoda; class Insecta; order Coleoptera; family Lampyridae; genus Vesta; species Vesta saturnalis. The sequence goes on along the minus strand of JARFJB010000085.1, from coordinate 156,521 downwards.
CGAGATAAATTTGTTACTGAGAGAATGGGAATGCGAGGACGTTAATAAAATAAACAAAACAAACAACAAATATATATAAAGGAATATTTTACATTTTCTTTCGCAAGAGAAATTAACAATCTGCCTGTGGAAGACGGCACACTTTTGTTATGGAACGAGTAATTCACCCTCTTGTGTTTTTAGGCGGACAACTCTGACTTTTCCATCGGCGCCTTCAAATGTTTCCAAGACCCTGGCCATTGGCCAATGCAGAGGGAGAGTTTTCTTCTTTCAGCAAGACTAAATCATTTTGCTGCAAATTTCGGGTCTCAGTCATCCATTTTGGTCGATTTTGTAACCGGTTTAGATAATCAACTGACCACTTTTTCCAAAAATTTTGCTGAAGTTTTGAACATCGCTGCCAAAAGGACAACTTGGCTTCTGCTGAGTTGGAAATGTCTTTTCAGGGTATGATGAGAGGCTAGTTCCTATTAGAAAATGCCCAGGAGTGAGTGTTTGAAAATCTGAAGGGTCGTTTGAGAGAGCAATGAGGGTCTAGAATTGAGAATAGCTTCAATTTGAGCTAATATGGTGGCAAATTCTTCAAAAGTGAGTGGAGTAGTGCCCACAACACGCGAGATGTGGTATTTGGCACTTTTATTGCGGCTTCCCAGAGTCCTCCCCAATGAGGGGATCTGGGGGATGAACGTCCATTTGGTTTCATTTTGAGAAAGGTAAATTTGAATAGAAGTGTTTACATCCGTATTTCGAAAATAATCGTATAGTTCCTTTAACTGATTTTTCGAACCCAGAAAATTAGTGGCATTATCACTATAAATGACCGACGGATTTCCTCTTCGAGATATAAATCTTTTAAGAGTGGCTAGAAAAGCCTCAGTTGACAGATTTGACACTAGCTCGATGTGAACTGCTTTAATCGCCATGCATACGAATATAGCTATGTAGCATTTCATTACCGGTGCCTTGCGTAGATGGGAGGACTTTATGAAGAACGGTCCACCAAAATCGACTCCGACTTTTGGAATGGTCGTGGAGTCACTCTGTCTTTTGGCAAATTAGCCATGATCTGTTGCACTGATTGTGCATTAAATCGAAAACAAATAGTGCAATTCCGAATAATTCGTTTTATGTGACGCAGTCCGTCTAGTGGCCAATACCGTAATCGAACATTGGAAAGTACATTCTGAGGACCAGCGTGGCATAATCGAAGATGTTCAAACTTCAATAAGAGAGAAACAACGTGATCCTTAGAGGGCAGGAGAAGAGGATGTTTTGTTCAAACAAAATTTCTGCATTTTCCAACCTACCACCCACACGCAGCAATCCAAGATTGTCCAAAAGGGTTTTAATGAGCGAAGTTACTTGTGAGATAGAACTTTGTTTGAGTCAAGTTCCAAGATTTGTTGAGAAAAATGTTCTTGTTGAACCTTTTTATAATTACAGTTAGCGCGGAATCCAACTCCGAAATAGTCAAAGGGCCTGTTGTTTTGCTTGAGAATGAGTGACGTTGTGAACAAAGCGTAGCACATATGCAATTGTTCTATGCAATCGAGAAAATGACGAGAAACGTGTAAATATTGAATTCCAAAAATTTTCTAAAATTGATTGACGATTAAAGATATTTTCTTTCCTCAGGAGGATTGTCAACCGAGAAAGGAAAATTCTCTACATTTCGCGCTTCAAATTTAGGATTGAGCAAATATTTGGGCCCGTTAAACCAAAAGTTAAATCATCAGAGTTCAAATGACCACGGGACAGCATGTCTGCGGGATTATCCGCTGATTTTACATAATTCCACTTATAGTCATGAGTAAGTTCTTGAATTTCAGACACTCGATGCGACACAAATGCTGCCCATCGACTTGAGTGGCTTTTACACCAGTATAATGCAATTTGCGAGTCTGTCCAAAGTGTGACAGAGGTAGGAATTAGTTTATTTTATAAATCGACACTATTCTATTAATCAATTTTGATAATAACAGCATAGCACAAAGTTCGAGTTTGGGGATTGTAATTGTCTTGATTGGAGCTACGCGCGATTTAGATGACAATAAATTACAAGACACCGAGTTGTCTGAGTAAATGGTTCTAATATACACACAAGCTCCATAAGCAAGATTACTTGCATCAGAGAACCCATGAAATTCTACATTTGCAATATTTTTACTAGAAAATAAACACCGAGAGATGGTGAGATTTTTTAACCGAGAAAAGAGTTCGCAGAGAGCTTTCCATTCTGTTAAAATCGAAATGTCACGTATTTCTTCATCCCATTCTACCTTATGTAACCACAATTTTGCATAAGAATTTTTCCTTTAACTATAAGAGGATTCACCAATCCAATAGGGTCAAAGCATTGAGCGAGATAAGATAAAATTTTCTTTTCGAAATGGGGCAATCTTGTAGAGATTGTGAAGGAATAAAGATTTGAAAATTGTCTGATGAGGGATTCCACTTCAAGCCGAGAATTTTACATGGGGATTTTTCCAGATTGAAGTCAACTTCTGTGGTTTGAGGGTGAGATATATTTTTTAAGAAATCATTTGAGTTTGAACACCATTTGTGCAAGTGAAACCCGTGCTTAGAGAGAGAGAGGTTAATTGAGAATAAAGTTTAGGTAAATCTTTTTCCGTTTCACATCCCGACAGAATGTCGTCCACATAAGTTTGAGTAAGCAGAGCATCTGATGCTAAGGGATAATCGGAATTATTGAGAGCGATATCATTTAAAACCCGAGTGGCAGCATAGGGAGCAAAGTTTGTTCCGTATGTGATGGTTTGAAGTTCCAAACATTTTAAAGATTGACGAGGTGAGTCACGCCAAATAATGTTTTGCAGAAAATTTAGGCGAGGATTCGTGAAAATCTGCCGATACATTTTTCAATGTCAGCGGTGAGTACAAACCTAAACGAGCGAAACCTACACAAAATGTCATATAGATCTGGTTGAACTTGAAATCCTTTTAAGGTAACATCGTTTAATGAGAGTCCTGAAGATGTTTTACAAGACGCATCAAAACCACACGCAACTTGGTGCTGACGCTTTCATTTCTGATTACGCACAAATGAGGAATAAAGTATTTCCTTTCTAACCTACTGTTAGTCGGAAATAGCGGAACATATTTTGCATGACCTAATGACACATATTCATCGATGAATTTTTATATTCGTGAAAGAGGAGGGATCTTTTCAAATCGTTTTTCAAGAGAAAAGAATCTTTTGCGATAAAGAAAGAGAATCGCCGAGTTTATGATGTTCATTTGTAGATTTCAGAGGAATATCTACTTGATAATGTCCATTTTAAGGATGCGAGAAGTAGTATTAAAAATTTGTTCAGACTTTTATCTTCTGGAGAGAGCAAGGGAGGTTCGGAGAGTTCTTCAATTTTCCAGAATTTTGTTAAGAGAGTTTCTAATTCATCTGTATCATTTGAGTGGTTAGTGGAATGATGAGAATAGGAATGTTGAAGTAGATGGTTCAAATGTATACTTTTTAGGAACTGTTCCTGATATAATCCAGCCCAGATGCGTATTTAACAAAGTAGGATAACCTCTGCCTAATTTCACTATGCCGTACGTGAGAAGTGTGTAGTAACTATCTGCTCCAATAAGCAAATCTATATCGGATGGAGTGTGAAAATTAGGGTCAGCTAGAGTCATCTTAATATGATCTGGGATTTGTAACTTATCCGAGTGAATTTTTATTTGTGGGAGTTTATGAGTTATCTGTTCTAATATAGCACAAGAAACTTTGAATCTTTTAGAGCGGTCTACGTTTGAGTGTATATACATATTCACCGCTTTATTTGAGAAAGTTTTGTTTTGAGAAATTCCAGAAATATTCAAAGCTGTATTAAAGGTTTTATATCGGAGCTGATTAACCAGTTTTTGAGTACAAAACGAGTTCTGACTTCCGTTATCTAGTAGTATTCTTGCTTGGATAGGTCGTCCTTGCGCAGTAAACAAAGTTACTTGAGCTGTGGCTAGTAATACGTGGCAATTTTTGGGGGAAAGAGCGGAAAAACTGGATAAATTTTCAGCCGGTAGCTGATTTGCTTGCGAAGTTGACGCTCTGTTTATGTCTTGATAATGAAGTGGAGTTGAAATTGGGTGATTGTTTGATGGCTGAGGTTTATTTGAATGCACAGAATGTTCATTTTTTGGTACATTACGGCCGAAACCGTTATTTTGTGCATTTGAGTAAGAAATTGTGGGTTTATGATGAGTTTGAGAAAAACCTAATTTTCCTGAACTATTGAAGGGGACATTTTGTATGTGTAGCGCAGTGTGATGCTTCTTAGAGCAATGAAAACAAGTTGCACTTGAAGAACAATTTTCCACTGTATGCTTTGTGCCTAAACAGTTTAAGCACATTTTTTTACTTTGAACAAACTTTAATCTTTCTTGAGGAGATATTTCCAAAAATTGTGGACACCCGTAAATTTTATGAGATTTATCGCAAAAAATGCACGAGAGAGCGTAACTGTCACTTTTCGAGTATAGTGTTACTTTACTACATTTTGAGTTGACTAGTGTTTCATTCCCTGAAATGTTTTCTAACACAACACAACGATTTTCGAGAAATTCAAAAAATTCTGCTAAATTTGGCAATGTCTTTAAATCACGACCTTCCTCAAACAATTTCTTAGAGCCGAAATCTAGTTTTTTTAAAAGAAAAATAAGTAATGATTCAAAATTACATTTATCAGAGAGCTTCATGTTTTTTAGTGATTCTAGGTTTTTCTTACAGGTTGTAACCAATTCTCTCAAATTTTGTGAATTACATTTTGTTATACAAGGAGCATTTAACAAATTTTCGAAATGGGAATTAACAATCTTATTTTGTTTTCATATCTTTGCTTAAGTAATAAAAGAGCTGTAGAGAAATTTTCATTAGTCAATGACAATGATTCAATTAAACTAAAAGCTTCACCTTTTACCAGTGTTTTAGATAATAAAACGTTCCACATTTGAGAATTGTGGGTTGTTTATTATTAACGCATCAAAGAGATCTAAAAGGGCTTCCAATCGTGCAAATTTCCTGTAAAGTTGGGAATATTAATTTGTGGCAATTTTATATTCGAATTGTGTATATGCGAGCTATTTCTAATTGAATCATTGTTGTGACTTACAGTGACATTTTGAGGAGATAATTTTGTATACATTTTTCAATAAGGGCTAACGTTGTAAAATACTGATTTTCAATTTTTCACGATCTTCTACATCTGAATTATCTTCAAATTCTAATAAATATGAATCTATCTCGTCTTGAGCACATTCGTATTCAGAAAACGCGGCTTCCAATCTTTTTGTCTACATGAAAATTCTTGAACATCTAATGTCAAATTTTGATAGCTCTGCACCCAATTCTGAATACGAGTGATTTTGCTTTTAGCACTTGTGCGAGTAGTTTTAATTGTTTGAAATCCATGACCATTCAAAACAAACAATAAATATCAGAGTTAAATAAATGTGAATGCGTATTTACTATTTGAGAGTTTTGCAATAGTTTTATGTAAACAATTTAGTTCACTAACCTTTTTCTCAGAGTTTTAATCCAAGTAAATGATCACTTTAACTTACTGGAATCTTTCGTAGTGTGGATTTGACTTGGGCATATGCGGAGGGCGTCAGCTAATAGGAGTTCACACGTAACTGGAACTTCAAATCAACCATGTGCCAGGGATAGGGAAAACGTTGAGATCTTTTTATTTGTGTGGGAGATTTTTGAGTGGAGATCCGGCTCGATGAAGACCATGCGCGAAAACGGTGCCTTTAAATTAATACTTCCTTCGATAGTTAAGGCTCCCCGTTTGCATCAACTACTTCTTCGAACTTTCAATATAATAAATAAATACGAAGGACCAGTTGTAATTAAAATTAATTTATTACAACAAAACTACATAAGAAAAACTTTGTTACATTTTTTTTTTTTTTTTTCACTAACTTTGAGAGAGTTGATCTATTACAAACAAATATTAATTGCGTTGTTGCGATGTTTCGCAACAGTGGATGATTACATTAAAGATTTTGTAAAACGAAAGATTTATGAAATGCATTCAAAACGTATATATAATTTAACATTGCTTTATTTTATGTGATATAATCAGTGTACATTTTTGTAGGGTGCCATGTTACCGTTGAAACCTTAAAACGAGAAGTAGCAGAAGCAGGTGTTTTTACTTTTAGCAAAACAAGTTTAAAAGCTTTACTACATTCAATTGGTTTCTCCTTTAAAAAAGACGATGGCAGAAGGGGGCTATTTGAGTTGGAACATATTGCTACAAGTAGGATCAGATTTTTGAGAAACTACATTAAGAATAAAGAATTAAAAGATTATGACCCTGTGTTCTTAGATGAGACGTGGATTTTTAGTAGGGGATCCATTAAAAAAAGTTGGCATGATAATACCACAAAAAGTATTAAGAAAAAACCGATGGGAGAAGGAAAAAGGTTAGTTACAAATTTCATTTTGAATTAAATTTTTTTAACGAACTGCTTTTAGATTTATCATACTCGATGCAGGCAACAAAGATGGATTTATACCCAATTCTTCGCTACTATTTTCAACAAAAAATCCAAATGCTGATTATCATGGTGACATGTGTGGCCAACTCTTCGAACAAAAATTTGATTTCAATGTTGAACCTTTAATTATAAAATGTACTTCATGCACTTCTCAAATGTTTGTACAATATCGATGTAGTATATTAATAAAACTTTATGAACCAATTAATAAAGTTAAGTATTGACTTTTTTTTCTAAATTACAGTTTAAAATTAATAAAATTGGGTGTATTAATTCGTTATCACAATTTACAAAATTAGCATATGAAAGATTTGTTTATTATGATGATAATATTTTCTAAGTGTTAGTCTAATTGCTATATTTTTGCATTCAGTTCGTTGTTGGCCATATTATTGTAATGCATTTAGCTTTGGCACAGTATAAAGCTCTAGCATTAAATTGTGGCTTTGGTTTCGTTTTAGTTCAAAAAATCGAATTATACTACAAATCGGTATCATGAGAGCGCCATCTGTTGATAAATACGTTCATACAAACGAATGAAGAAATCTATATGAACAGATGGTATAGTCGCGACGTACGTTTAGGAAATTTTAAACCACATGAATGTTACAAATGAGTCATACACAAGTTAAATGAGGCCCGACTATAGAATAAGACGATATAGCTTGGCTGAACGCAACCAATTGTAAAAGTTAGTGTCAAATGTCAAACTTTATAATTACCAAATACCCTAAATGTCTGTCTAAGGTATTTGTAATTACTATTCAGCATATACTTAATACTTAGTAATAAGTATATGCTATTCAGACAGGTATTAGTTACAAACCACTTGAAAAAGTTTAAGTGATTTGTGATCTCAGTATTTGAATTTTGATGTATAAGCGTGATTTTATAAATAAAAAACAAAACGCCGGTATTTGTGTTTTGAAGAATGCCCGTCCAGTATTTAAAAATCGCCGGAGATGAAGGTGAAGAACCTATTGAATTACCTACAGAAGATGATGGGACACTTTTACTTAGTACCGTATTGACTCAATTTCCCGGATCATGCGGTTTAAAGTATAAAAATCTCGAATCAAATACAATGAGACCTGTAAAACTAGGTGATGGTCGACTTCATCCACCTTCGGATATTGGTTGGGGTTCGCAGATATATTACTGCGCTTTTCCCAAAAGTATATATTTTACACACTTTGTACACTATTTTAATGCTTTCCTGCAGAAAACAAGCAGAAATTTGACGATTCAATAAATTCAGTTATTGAAGCCAAACGAAATAAAGCAAATTTATTTTGTTCTGACTTAATAGTCCTGGGGTTACCTTGGGAAACAACTGAGCATAATCTTAAGGAGTACTTTAAACAATTTGGTGGAGTTTTAATGACTCTGCTATATCTCGTTGTATGGAGAAGTGTCATTAAGTTGTTTGTTTGTAGGTGAAAAAGGATATAAAAGGTAACAACAAATCTAGAGGTTATGGTTTTGTTCGATTTACATCATATGCATCGCAAATACGTATACTTGCTAAACGACATATGATTGATGGAAAGTGGTGTGGTGTGAAGATTCCAAATTCAAAGGTAATTTGTGTTTATCAAGTGGTCTAATATTTGAAATATTTTTTAGGAAGGTGTAGTACAGCAAGAGCCCCGTAGGGTGTTTGTTGGGCATTGTACCGAGGACTTAACCCATGATGTTCTCAAAGAACATTTCGAAAAGTTTGGTGAACTTACTGATTAGTTTTTAGACCAAAACCGTTCAGAGAATTTTGCTTCGTAACATTTTTGGATCCTGAAGTTGCACAAGGTTTATGTGGGGAACATCATGTTATTAATGGTTTGTTTTTATTGTAATGATACTATTTGACGGCATGTGGATTTAAGGTGTGTCAGTTTACATTTCAAATGCTGCTCCAAAATATCAAACTCGTGGGGTGAATGTTCGTAACTCTGGTGCTAACCGTACAAGAAATGGATCTGATAGTGAAGGAATGAATCTTCAACAGTATGGTTCTAGTCCCAATCAAGGTAATTTGCAAAATCTTGATGACTAATTTACCAGCATTAAGTAAATTTTTTTTTGGTACGAGTGATTATTGTGATGTGAGCAATGTGTTATTATTATGTATTGGCATTAACATCACACCATACTAATCTAAAATGAATGAATGAATGAGACTGAAATCATATTAGCAATATTGCATGTAGTTTAGTGATGTGAATAATCAATATATCATTTCAACGATTGACCGTTTATGTTTACAAATAGCAATGTGTTTTAGTTTATAGAATAAAATATGACATGAATCGGTCAATGTGTATCGTTAAAGTACAATATAGCAAAATAGGAAAGTTTAATGTAAAAGTACATTAATTTCCTATAAATGGACAGGTATTATGGACCAGTATCAACATGGAAATGCTCAACAACATTACAATTCATTCCTACTGGGTGTAAATCTTGCTCCTGCTCTTGCAGCTGCTGTTCTTAATCAAGCTGGATGGAGCCCTATTGGTAATTTACAGAATCAAACTGGATTTAATTTCAATCAAGATTTCAATAACACAGGTATGTTTAGATGTAATATAGCATGAAATGTATTTGAGCGTAGTCATACTATCAAAATTGTTTTGACGAACCTGACCTTTTATTATATACCATAGTGAAGTTAATTGGATGGATAGTTTGACTTTTGTTAATGTTTCTGTGATAATATCTTAAATTAAGATTACAATGTCATAATTATTGCTTTTATACGTTTGAAAGATCTGGAACTCCAGTAGGACCTGTAGTAACAAACAAAATACATCCACGTACCACACAAAAATTCAGTAGCTAAGCTATTGTTAGCAGCGGTCAACTGGTACGAACTAAAGAAATTTATAATATATATATATATATATATATATATATATATATCATATATATATATATATATATATATATATATATATATATATATATATATATATATATATATATATATATATATATATATATATATGTATACAGGTGTCTCAATAGTTTAAAAGTTTTAATTTTAACTTGGCCCACCCTGCAAAGTTGTGAAGTTGTAAACAATGGGAACAGGAATTTAAAATACCTACATTTGTCTTCCAAACGAGCTTTATTTTACTAAAATAGAATAAGTGGTTTAGAATTTACAGCTTCCTCCACTCTTATTATGGTCGTACGCCAATGAACCTTAATACAAAATTATGTAGAATTGTGTAGACTTTCTAACGACGTAAGCAAGATAAATTATATATATATATATATATATATATATATATATATATATATATATATATATATATATATATATATAGGAGTTTTGAAATTTAGAATGTTATTATTTAATTTTTAATTGCACCCTCTAGCGGTGAAATATGGAACTTCAAAATAATTTCCAGCATTTTCTCATGGTCACATGCATAATAAAAATTTTTCCCATTGTTAGATTGACTGGTCCTGAGATACAGCCGCTTATCTCGCTTATTTGCCCGTATGGTATTTCTGCATTGTCCAAATAGTTTTATTTTGAAACTTTCTAAATAAACTAAAGCTTGAACTATTGAAACGCCCAGAAACAATGAACAAACGTCGAATGAGATTTAAATTTCATTTTCTGTAAATTCAATGTTTTTAATTTTGTCAATAAATTCATACGAATTTGAAACACTAAATATGAGACACAATGGGTCGCATAGCATTGCCTGGTTTATGAATCCTACACAAGCAATACATTCCTGGTAGTAAGTAGGTATCTTTCGCGGGCAGCGTCTCTTTTAACGACCTTTTAATTATTCTGCAATTTAGATATGAGCTGTCATCAGCTCTCATTAGTTCTGCAATTTGTATATGTTGGGTACAGGAGCTCTGTCAACGACCTTCTGATGTATGCTGGAATTTAGATATTGGCTTTTTTTTTGTTGATCTATATTTCCGATAATAGACAAAAAAAATCCGGATATCTTTGTTTATTCATTATGTAAAGCTAAACAGATATATTGAAAAACATAGTATCATTCTGTTACGATTGTAGTATGGAGAATCTTAATCGTAGATTTGTAATAAGTCTTTAACAATCTCTCAAAATAAAAGGATTTCAGATTCTGATATGAAGACCAAGGAAAGCTGAATGTATGGCTAATAAACATTATAATGAAGCGATGAAAATACCTATTTAGAATGATGACGGCGTGTCATGGACCATATTAAATGAAAATCAATTGAAGGAAATTGAATGCGAGGAACAAATTATAAATAAAATAGATGTGATCCAAAAAAAGTATTAAAAATTTTAAGTGACAGCGCATCAAACTTCCTAGTATATATATATATATATATATATATATATATATATATATATATATATATATATATATATATATATATATATATATATACAAGGTGGACCCCCAGCAACGCGTCGGTCTCTAGCACCCAAACGACTGAATTGTTTCAAAATCTGTTTTGGCGCGAATATGTAAGCCTTCTAGGACTACAATCTAAAATTAGTTTGATTTATACAGGGTGATCTACAAACTTGTTACTTATCAAAGTTATATTATTTTAAATGGAATACCCTCCTTTTAATTTTTTTTTAAATAAGGTAGACTTTCATTAGAGTTCCTATACCTAAACCTTACAGTTTCGAAATAATTAACATTTTTGAAAATGTAGGGTTGTCAAAAATTCAAGTATTTTTCGATTCAGAAAAGATGAGACAATCTAATCTAGGTCATCGTAATAAGGATATTTGGAAGTACGTATTCTGTTGTTTATTGTTTCAAATCATAATTTATAAAATACAAAGAGTAACGCGTAAAGGTAACAAACTTCAAAGTTAAATATCTTTGTTATTTTAAATACAACGCCCAAGAAATTTTTATCGGAATGGAATAGTCTTTTGACAATAGTTCGAACTGTATTAGGGTTCCCTATACCAAACTTCAATACTTTTCGAGAAATTAGTGTATTTGTTACATTTTTAGAAATTACGCCGTTAACTCATGTCGATCAGTTAGAATTCTGTGATTTATGAACATATCTGTCATATTGACGTATTTCAAAATACGACATAAGTTATAACTATTGATGATTTTTTCATTACAATGAAATATTCAGTGCAAGAAAGAGTGGATATGGTGTTGACCATAGGAGAATGCCATGAAAATTGTCTTTTGGCTTCCAGGGTTTATGCCCAAAAGTACCCTGATCGCAACCATCGTGATACGAGAGCTTTTGAAAGGCTTTTACAAACATTTCGAGCCACAGGTAACACTGCCTATCCAAAACCTAATAAAAGTAACCGGTAACTGGCAATGAAGTGGGTTGGCTAAAAAATTTCTGGCCAAACTATGATTAGTGAAAAGTTCAAAAATGACTTTTTATTAAACTTTGCACTCATAAGTTTCACGAATAAATTTAATACCAGCCGAAAGTATGAAGCCTATAGAATGTACAAACGTTGGGTTGTCTATTTTTTTCTTGGCGTAACTACTGGGTTGGCAGGTATAAACAGGTAAGTCGATACTAGTTATTTTCACCCATTTGTTTAATAAATAAATATATCAAAATAAGCGCTATTTCATTGCGAACACGATGATATAGGGTTGCTGTAAAAAAATCTGGTTTGAATGACGGTTGTCGAGTTTTGAAAAGTGAAATTGCGAATGGAAATGTGCGACAAAGAGGTCTGAGGAAAGTATACCGTGCGATAGAAGAGGACGCACCATTGTAGCTGCGCGCGACCGGATGAAAGAGAGTACGCAAGCTATTTACTCATGCTTATTGAGTAAGATAGCGGTACACTAGTAAATACTAAGCAATATTTTGGAGCAACTGGCAGTAGACTTGAGAAAGCAATGATAAATATTCAGGGTGTCCTGGAACAACCTCTACAAAATGAAATGGGTGATTCTGCAGAGAAAAATATAAAGAACAGTGCCTATAAACTTAGCTCCGGAAATGATTCTTAAGGGAGCTACCACTCTTTGAAGATGACGTCACGAAATTGGTTTTTGCTTAATTACTCTGGAACTACTTTATATTCACCTTTCAAATTTGGCACACTATTTACCAATGATAATTACTGCTTTTAGTGAGTAGAGAAAAGTGGATATCATATACAGGGTCGGACATGGGGCAGGGGCCCTATACATTTTTACCCTAACTTCTTTCACTTGCATTCGATTATAAATTTTCTGTTAGAATATGATTCTCTGATAGTTTTCACCCTGAAAAAGGTACTCTTGTTAAACATCTCTAAAACCTACAGTTTTTCAAGAAAAAACATCATGTTTTTTAATACAACTATTTGTTATTTTGTATTGTATACATATTTTTTTAAACTTTATTCATTTTAATTTCTATCTATTATTAATTCCAATTATTATTAATCTAAAAAATAACGAATAACAAATTAAACTAAACTTACTATTAAGTTGGTTGCAAGGCATAGTGAGATTCTTTTACTTAAAGAACGTCTGATCCGTTTGTAAATATTACGTATCTGCCGGAACTAATTGCAAGCATTTTGAACTCGCAACCAAAGTTGTTCACGCGTTTGTATTGGTACAGAGTATACCCCAGATTTGAGAAAACACCATACACAACAATCGCACGGATTTAAGTTCGGCGATCTAACTGGCCATTGAAAAAAAAATTAAAACATGATTTTGACAATTTGGAGAGTTACAATATGTCTATTGACTATTGATAAATGTGTCAGTAGTGATAATTAAATATCATTAATTACTATTTGAATAGTTCCGTATTTGTTTTAATTAGAAGTAAAATTTTAGTTTACTACATTTCTTTGAAATGTAAATGGTTTCGTTTACTGCTGAAGGATATACATATATGCATTTAATTTATGGGGAAGTTCAGTGTAACGCTCTAGAGGCAGAACGTAGATATGCAGAGAAATTTCCTGAAATAACGCATCCCATTCATACCACCTTTATAGCCCTTCATTAAAGATTGCGGGAGATTGTATGTTTCCTAAAAAAAATGAAACGGGTAGACATTCAGTGGTAACGGAAGTATTTGAAGAATCTGTTCTGATGGATCTCGAAGATAATCCAGAATTAAATGTACGAAGATTGTCCGCCATGCACACTGGAATTTCTAAAACATTAATGAATCGAATTCTACACACACATTCTATCACAGACGGGATTGATAATCTGCGCAATTCACATCACTATTCATACGTTGGAGATCATCTTCATGTTGTGAAACGGATGAAACATCAGCATAGGTTCAGCATTGTGTGAATTGCAGTTGTTCATAGCAACCTAATAGGACCTGCAGAGCTGCCCCGTCGATTGACAGGAGAAGATTCGGCAAGGCATATGGTATATGCACGCTGGGTGCCCGGCTCATTTTAATAGAAATGGGCGTCAATTTCTGAATCAGACGTTCAAAAACCAATGGATTGGTAGAGGCGGTCCAGTTCAATGGCCAACTAGATCGCCGGACTTAAGTCCGTGCTATTTTTGTGTATGGGGTTTTCTCTAATCTAGGGTGTACTCTGTACCGATACGAACGCAATTTTGGTTGCGAGTTCAAAGTGCTTGTAATGAGTTCCGTCAGATCAGACGTTTTTTAAATAAAAGAATTTTACTGTGCCTGGCAACCAACGGTCATCATGTGAAGCATTTATTGTAATTTAATATTAAGTTTAGTTTAATTTGTTATTCGTTATTTTTTAGATTAATAATAAATTAGAATTAATAAATGATAGATATGGATTAAAATGGATAACGTTTAAAAAAATATGTATACAATACAAAATTACAAATAAAAACTTGCATTAAAAAACAGACGTTTTTTTCTTGAAAATGGTTGGTTTTGGAGATATTTAACAAGAGTACCTTTTTCACGTGGAAACTATCAGTGAATCATATTCTCACAGAAAATTGCTAATCCAAGGGAAGCTAAAGAAGTTATGGTAAAAAATGTATAGGGCCGCTGCCCCTAGCCCGACCCTGTGTATGATATCCACTTGTCTCTAATCACTAAAAACAGTAATTATCCTTGGTAAATAGTATGCCAAATTTTAAAGGTGAGTCTAAAGTAGTGCCAGAGTAATTAAGCAAAAACCAGTTGCGTAACGTCATCTTTAAAGAGTCGTAGCTCCCTTAAGGATCATTTCCGGATCTAAGTTTATAGGAACTTTTCTTTATACTTTTCTTTGTAGAATCACCCATGTGATATATATATATATATATATATATATATATATATATATATTCATACAGTGTGACCATTTAAGTCCGCACCATATAGGGATTTTGTTTAACTTTGACTTTAGCATAGATCTGATTATCGCATCCATTTTTGCTTCAAATAAAACCTAAAATGAACTGTAGTAGGTTGGTTTTACAACCGACGTCACCTGTCAAAAATTACAATTTTTAGAAAAAAATGGAAAAAACGCATAAATTGCCCAAAATTCGAAAAAATATATTAGAAAAAGTTGTTTATTTTGTCATTTTAAACCTTTGTGTCAAATATCAATGGTATACTATGATTTTTGATTTTTGGCAGTTTTTAGACTTTTTACCAATTGTTTTTCATCTTGATTTTATGTAACCTACGTAAAATAAAATCCCTTATCTAATGAAAATTCTGCATATCTAAGCTATTTGAGCCGAAAACAAAATGTTTTTTGTTATTTTTTCAAAAATGATATAATTTCATCCATCTTCAAAAGTCATGTTTGGAGCAAAGTTCGTTTAACTTTTGTTTTTAACTGAAATGTATTATTACGTAACTGCCATCCCAGATTCTGATTATAATGAAAAGTGTGTTATTTATCATAATAAATCAAATTTATCCTTTTGAGAAATACGTTTAGCTGAAGTATTAAAAGAAAGAGATAAAACTGCAAATTGTTAAATCTATGTCTGTCTATAAAAAACATTACGTTGTTAAAAATTTTAATTCAACGCTAAGAAAACTCTTGTTTTAACATACCCCACCAAATTTGAATTGAGTTTTCTATGTAACTAGAAAAGCAAAAAATATTTTTTTGCTTCAAAACAAAAGTTAAACGAACTTTGCACCAAACATGACTCATGATGGTGGATAAATTTTTATAATTTAAAAAAAATCTTGAAAGCCGTTTTGTTTTTAACTTAAATAGACTTGCCATGTTGAGTATTCATTATATAAAGAATTTTACGTAGGTTACATCAAATCAAGATGAAAAATAATTGGTAAAATGTCAAAAAAACTGCCAAAAACTCAAAATAATACTAGGTCGTTGAAATTCAGTCTAAAAGAACAAACTTAACAATTTTTTATAATAATTTTTTCGGAAATTCAGCCAATTTATGCGTTTTATTCAATTTTTTTCTTAAAAATTTAATTTTTGACAGATGACGTCGGTTGTATAACCAACTTACTATACTTGGTTTTATTTGAATCAAAAATGGGTGCGATAATCAGATCTTTGCTAAAGCCGAGGTTAAAAAATTATATGGTGGACTTAAATGGTCACATTGTATGTATATATATATATATATATATATATATATATATATATATATATATATATATATATATAATGTGACCATTTAAGTCCGCACCATAGTAGGGTAAATAAAAATCAAGAAAGTGAACAGTCAAAAAATTAAAATTACAAAAATAACAAAAAACAGGCACCAAGGATCTTGCATTATGTACAAAAATTTTATTACAATATAACATCAATATAAAAATATATTAATGAAAAAGGTTTTAAATTAATAAATATTATTCTGTATCTGATTCATCGGAAGTAAAATTTTGATCCTTGAATTCGGTAGGTTCATCATTATTTTTAATCATTTCGATAATGTCTTGTATCTGTTAAAGGTGTTTGGTCCCCAGTAAATCCTGTTGGTTTCAAATAATCATCTAAATGCCTACAGCAGTTTTCATGCTGCTGTGGGTCCTGGTTTTCTTTTTTTGGACGATAACGCTCGTCCACACCGATCCATGGCAGTTATGAATGCAATGGAAACCAATGGAATTCCTCATTTAGCTCTACCTGCTCTATCGCATGATTTAAATCCGATAAAGCATGCTTGGGATCAGTTGCAGGGAGCTTTGGATCATCATAATCCCCAACCACAAACAATGGAACAATTGATAAATTTGCTTCCACAACTCTGGCTACAGATTCCGCAAGAAAACTTTAATAATCTCAACCAACATGCAAAGACGTTGCCAAGCTGTCATTGAAGCCCATGGTGGACGTACTCGTTAGTACTGAAAGGGAAATTTGTGCCCATCTACTTTGTTTTTTGATTAATTTGAAATTAAGTTATTAGTCACTTTCACCTAATTTTCATTTGTTTTTGTCTTTTTGTTTAAAAACTTTTTTTTTAATTTGTAGATTTTTTTCTTTTGAAAAATAAAATTTTCCATAATATCCCTAACTTATGTGGAGTAGTTTATTTACTATTATACATATAATAATTTAGAAGAATCATATATTACTTAGTTATATCACTTTAGGCATTCTTTATCACAATATATTGTCAATAAATAACGATACGTAGTAGCACGTGTTATCAATTTCGATATTTTAGGTTATTAACCGCTCCAAAATAATGCTCAGTATTTACTAGTGTATCGCTATCCTTCTTAATTGCATGAACAAATTGCATGCGCACTCTGTTTCATCCGGCGGACGCGCCGCGCGCAGCTACAGTGCTGCGTCCTCTTCTATCGCACGGTATACTTTGTTTGGATCTCTTTATCGCACATTTCCATTTGCATAAAAATTTCACTTTTCAAAACTCAACAACCGTCATTCTAACCAGATATTTTGCAGACAACCCTATATCATCGTGTTCGCAATTAAATAGCGCATATTTTGATATAAGATTCATTTATTAAATAAATGGGTGAAAGTAACTAGTATCGACTTACCTATTTATACCTGCCAACCTAACAGTTACGCCAGGAAAAAAATAGACAACCCAACGTTTCTATACTACATACGCATCATACTTTCGGTTGGTATTAAATTTATGCGTTAAACTTATGAGTGCAATGTTTAATAAAAAGTCATTTTTGAATTTTTAATTAAGTTTTATAAAAAAAATGCTTTATTTATTAGAGCTTCATTACATATTTTTGATATAAATGATCTACATTAGATAAGGCGCAGTGACAAGTGGTTTCTGTATGAAAAAAACAGCTTGCATCCATTTTGGGTAAAGCAGGTTTTTCTTCAAACTCTGTAATAGGTTGCTTTAAAATTTTTTCGAATAGAATCAGCTTTTTCTCGTCCTTTAATGTACACCTCATCTTTTGTCGATATTAAATTACTAAGTATACATGGCAATAGATGTGGAGAGGTATATCGAATTTCCCCATAGATAATGTGGTGATTGTGAATTAACTAGTTGGCATGTTTTTGAAATTCACTATGTAAGGTGTGCCATGGAAATGGAGGCTTGAATATTTAATAAGCAACTTGTTCTCCATTATGTGTCGCTAGCTCCTTCGCTGTTTTGAAACCTTGCACATCAACTTTTACAACCATTATTACGCTGTAGTAAGCACACAAATCTTAAGTGAATTACTTTCGTATATGATTAGTATTTGTCTGACTACCTTGGTTAGCGTGTTGTATGTAACTAAACGATCGTGCAGTATTACGCAGTATGGTGTATTGTTGTTAGCTGTGTTTGTTGTTGTTTCGAATTCCACTCGAACTACAACTACTTTACAGTGTAACGCCTCCTTTTAATTTGAACAGTACTGCTATTAGTGCTGCTATAGAAGTAAATTGAGTCGGAGTTAGCAGGGGTTATCCTTCTGTTTGGTAGTACAATGATTGAAATTTGCATAGCAGTTATTGCCATAACTAATGTTTAAGTTATCGTGTGGATAACGTTCCATGTTGAGAAAAACCCTAATGTTTTTAATATCACATTTATCAAACTTGCTCATATCTCCTGATAGAACATTTTCTCGACCAGTTTGAAACCCTGTGATAATATATCTGGGTGTTGCTAAGCCAGTAGAAGTTTTGACAGACCAAGTATGTTTATCTAGTGTATTTACATTTTTATCGATGAATGCTAATGCGGGAATTATATGAGGAACTTTCCAATATATTGTATCACTGTTGACTTTCATCTCTTGTTCAGTATTCGAAATAAGTGCGTTAGTATTATTATTGCTGCGTATTAGTACTAGTTTCTATTGAATCTTCAAAATCACTTTTTTATAATTGTCTGCAAAGCCATGTAACATGCGCAAAGGGATACAGACGTTAAAGTATCCTTGATTATTTGAAACCATGCTGTTTGTTGTAGGAAACCACCCAGCCTTTTGATGTCTAACTATGTTATTTGGTTTTAGGGACACGAGTCCTTTCGTAGTCGATAGTAATCACACTAGTTGATGAATCCACTACAATACCGTTCATTTCGTAATGAATTTCACTGAATAGAAATGCAATGCTGTTGTTAGCAAAGCTGGTAGTTTGAGAAACGGTTCCACCTTGTTTTAATACCCTTCCTTCGTCTCATATATATATATATATATATATATATATATATATATATATATATAAAACTCGGACGGTAGAATACATATGCCTTCTTAGATAGGAATTCTTATTTCATCATTATTTCCAAAGTGTGTTGTGTAAGGTTGATGAGTGAGCAGTTCAGAATAGATGATGGCATTATCAACAAGAAATTTTTTCGTTAACATTCAATACACTCATTGTGTGATCGTAAAACCTAGAGATTGTAAATACGATTTATTGGCAGCTGTCAACGATTTGATCGATAAGCGTGAACTGATTTTGTCTTTTTATACTTATTTCATTTTTCATATTCTTTGTAGTATCTCTAAGCGATTCAGTTGTTTCGTGATTACGAAGAGCAGTATTTAAATCTATGTAACTTTTTAACCAAGGCGACTGCTTGAATTTAATTCCTCTATCTATTTGATGTAAAATGTTAAGCATCATTTTACTGCCCTACAGTGAAGTATGTATTTTTTCCATATTGAAATTTCGAATATGTTTTATACACTTAGACCTTGCAAATAACATTACTAAAGACTTGCTTGAATTAATTTGAAGTTTATAATTTAGGTACTTTAATAATAATTAAAATATCCACCAGCAAGTTGAATAAACGTCAACTTGCAAAAATGTTGTTGTAATAATTTCTTAATATATACAGTCTAGACATTACATACATATAAGAATAATGTGTTTAATTTATTAATTCTTTTATCACTTAAGGTCCCTCCAGATAGCTTGACGAAATATAAATCGATCGCAGCGCTCCCTAGTGTAGCGTAGTGAAAGTTTTTCAAAGTTTTACCTGAATACTTATCTGCCACAGGCAAGATGAGGGATTAAATCAATATTCAGAATAATTTATGCAAATCCCTTTATTATTTTTTCACTAATTTACAGAAGACAGGAACACTAAAGTAACTTGCAATAAAATTGATTTTTTTTATTTTTATAAACAATTTTAAATCTATAGTGGAATTCAACCCTAGTATGTAGTGTTGGTCTTATGGCGAGCCGTGTCGGCGTTACCAAACCTACCGGCTCTAGTCGAATGCATTATTAACATTATTCGCTTTTAATTTTTGTACATTAAGGGCCTGTTTACCAAAAGTCGAATTAAAGTTTGATTGCAATTAAATCTTAATTCGACGTTTTTTGTCCTAATAATTCAATTAATAAATTCTATATTTGAAGTAGGTAAGTAAATTAAGCGAAACTTGAATAACAATTGTTTTAATATATAAATTTTTCCTTTACATTTTTACATATTTACGGACATAATACATTTTAACACAGGTTCCCTTGTTCATCACTATCCTCGCAATCCTCGTCGTCAGAATCATCTCCCAAATTAATTATTATTGGATCTATGTCATCCATTAAATTATCTATCTTCCACATTTTCTCTTATACTTTTTCTACGTGCGTAACATAATTCTTCCAATTATCTGCAGTGACATTACTGTATGCTTCACTAATTAATTCTCGTACTTCTTTACGGAAAGTTTTATTATTTCTTTTTATAAACCCTTTAACTTGATTCTATACCATTTCTATGGGATTTAATTCGCAATGATATGGGGGTAGTCTTAAAATTGTAACATTATATTTCGCCGCAATTGTTTCTATGTTATGTAAATCATATTTTTCTCTAAAAGCGTCCGCCGTTTTGGTAAGTTCTGCTTTTAAATAGCCCTCTTCAAAAAATATATCGTTTTTAATTAACCAATTTTGAATAACCTCTTTTTTCCAACATTGTTTTGGAAACTCCAACTTACGTGAGTGGTAAGATGCGTTAGTAGTAATATAAGGCCGGAGCTACTCCACTTCAAGGTCACGACGATCTCGTAAGAAGGACAGTTCTGGTGTCAACTCAAAATTCAAAAGCGTTCTCGAATCAGTAAAGATGGATCTATCTGCACTTTCTGTAAATCCTTCACGAACGTAAAAGACTTGGAGGTGGAAAAACAAAATTATTGGGGTCGTTGAGGGAGAGTGGATGCTTATACCGTGCATGAAAAGTATTAAATAAAGGTGTGTTGTAATTTGAATGAAAGGCGCTTTAAAAAGTAAATAAGTAATTACAGTAGTGTATGTTATATTGCATAAAGAAAAGGCATTTTAACAGTATTCATTTGAATAAAAAAATAAAATGTGTGTAGGCATCTAAGAAGAAAAAGTGAATTATAAACGAAAAATCCTTAAAAAGAAGTTCCCGTATGGTTTAATTGGATTTTTCATATAAAACGAGTTTCTTATCATGATTTATTAAATTATACAAATTATGTAGGAAGAAATGACATTGTAACCTTATAATTATCACATAAACTATTACAAAGAAAAGGTGAATAACATTATCTTAGCTACTGTGTGAAATGCTGTAGTAAACAAAAATTGTTTGTGTGTGTGTGTGTGTGTGTATGTTTTAAAATAAATATACTCTTATCATAGCAGTTTAATCGTCAAGTCAAAAATTCTGAATTTTTGTATATAGACTAAACAAATAACAGCGCAAAAGATAGCAGTTCCAAATTTTCTCAAAACTAAAAAAAATGTGAAAAAAATTATATTATATACTAATAAAAAGTTGCAATATATGTGGTTTAATAGAAATATCCTTATTTTATTAATTTATTAAGATAAATTCAATTTTAGTATAGTGAAAATTTGGAACGTTTATGCAGTGCCAACAACAATTTGTAAATTCTTCGATAGAACATTGTAATCACCGAAAATGTAAATAGTATAAACTTTGATGCAGTCAGCTCAAAAACAGATACCTGTTTTTCCAGCAACAGACAGAAACAGCTCAAAACAGCTTCTCGGTTTCCGAAAACAGCTCAAAAACAGACCTAAAACCGATACCCGTTTCTCAAAAACAGGTAGCTGATTCCCAGAAGCGGTAACTGTTTCCGGCAGAAAAGCTCAACGCAGCAGGCTGAAAGCAGTTTAGGTTCTCATTATCCAAAAAAATTTTACACAAATGCTTATTCTTAGATAACATTTATTTGATTGTACACTCATCATACATAAATACATACATATATATTTAATGCCGTAAAATGGTCAGTAAATTATGAGCTTTCAGATGTAACTAATCTAAAAACAAAAATTTCCTTAAAACTATACGCGCTAATTTAAATCGGCAGGTCCTCTAAAGTACGTAACAGGTTTTCACTATTTATTTTAGCGCGTCTTATTTCTTCTAACTGTTGCTTAGTCTCAGCTAAAGCAACAGTTAAAACTCAACATGTTTGGAACTGCTGCCTTGTGCGCTGCTATTTGTTTAGTGTACATGCAAAAAATTGGAATTTTTGGGTAAAGGACTACCGAGTTATGATTTATTAAGCAACTGACAACGTTTACGTACATATAATTGCACCACGCTGCCTCATTCTTCTATCTTTTTCACATTCTTTTACTTAAGCATACTCGTATAACACTTAGTAATAATATTATTCACCTTTGATTATAATATAAATTGATAATTGTCAGTCCTGCTTGTTCATTTATATAATAAAGAGGTTTTTTTAAAAAAAAATTAAAGTAATAGCTGGTAAGTAAATTTCATGCAAAATTTTCATTTACTGAAAGTTAACGTGTTCATTATAGCTTTAGTAGAAAACTTAGGATTTAATGGAATGGAGGAGAGTATGTAGGTTATTATATGTAACTTATGTTTTAACTTTTGATTTTTTCAGATATAATAATCATTCAAGAAATAAAACAAAAATATCCGGATGTGAGTAATTTTTGTTATGTTTCAGTTTTAAGTATTTACGTTTTAGCATGATATCGTGCTAATTAGTGGGGATGGAACACCTCTTAGCGGGACTCATGGTGTTTGCAAATATGTATGTAAACATTTACAATACATCGTGTTCATCGATGATGACATACCAGGGACTATGTGGTTGATGAGGGTATGTATGTCTATACATAATTATAATTTTTTTAATTTAACTGATTTTTTTGTTTCAGATCACATTTTAAATTTTAATTTTAATTTTAATTTTAATATTTTTTTTTTTACATTATATATAAAATTATACCACGTACGTTTTTTTTTTTAACTATTTTCCCTAACCGTATTTATTTCAGAGCTTCATAAAGTTATTACACCTTTTTTGTTTTTTGGATAGCAATTTTTAATAGTATTCATTTGGATAAAAAAATAAAGTGTGTGTGTGTGTGTGAGTGTGGGTGGGTGTGGTGTGTGTGTGTGTGTGTGTGTGTGTGTGTTTGTGGGTGGGTGGGTGTGTGCGGTGCGTGCAGGTGTGGTGGTGGTGGTGTGTGGTGTGTGTGTGTGTGTGTGTGTGTGTGTGTTTGGGTGTGGTGCGTGGTGCGTGTGCTGTGTGTGTGTGTGTGTGTGTGTGTGTGTGTGTACTCCATAACTTTCGAAGGACTTACCATATCAACTTGAAATTTGGCACACATGTAGACGTCAACTACCCAAAGCGACTGATTGTTCTTGGGGTCAATGGGGTATGAGGAAAGGGGTAAAATTGGAGATAAGTACCCCTTTTGCAAATTTGTGTGGGTGTTTGCGGGGGTGTACGTGCGTGTTAGCGTGTCTGTGTCTATGTGCGTGTACTCCATAACTTTCGAAGGATTTAACATATCAACTTGAAATTTGGCACACATATAGACGTCAACTACCCAAAGCGACTGATTGTACTTGCGGTCAATGGGGTATGAGGAAAGGGGTAAAATTGGGGATAAGTACCCCTTTTGCAAATTTTTATTTTTTTATAAATTTTTACTTTTAATATGTAATTAGTAATATGATTGTGAGTATTTTTTATTCCTACAAAAAAACAGTCACTTTAAAAAACAGGTTTTTTCTAAATATCTCCGGAACTACTTAACATATTCTCACAAAAAGTGTTTCTGCAATTTTTTCGAAAATTTTGTCATTTTCGAAATATTTACAAAGAAAATAGATTTTGGTACCCGTCCACACGATTTTTTTTTAAACTTTGGCATTATATAAAAAATTAAATTTCTGATCGAAAAGAATTCTTGAATATTTTTTAAGTTAATAGTTTTCGAGTTATTTACAAAAAAAAACGATTTTTAAAATTTATGGTTTTTTGCTAATATCTCGAACTTGGTGTGAACACGATTTATCAAAAGAGGTTAAAATATTTTTACGGTATGTCAGTTTAAAAATAAATTTGAACAAATTATATTTTAGAATTTAGTAACAAATTTAACAACTTCACTTAATCATAGCTCCATTCTTCTCTATTAGGAATGTTAATGGTCTAGGCATAGACGCAACCAGGTTTTGGCAATATTGTTGTATTAAACTTTTCCATTCCATATTTATGGCATTTAAGTTGGTATAAATTAAATGACATTGATAGAAATATTTTTGATGGGTATTGTCAAGTAGACAGATGACAAGTATAACCGAATTTACGATATAAAAGTTTTCATTTCCACTTTTTAATTCAGCTGAATATGACAAATAGTGTCATTTGCTGTCATTTTGACAGCATAATTAAAATTTTTGATGTGGAAGTATTGATACAATTTGCTGCGTTTTTTAGGCATTTTTTAAAGTGACAATATTAATCAATTGCAAACTACTCTATGGAAACGG
Source organism: Vesta saturnalis (assembly GCA_036346205.1). Classification (NCBI taxonomy): domain Eukaryota; kingdom Metazoa; phylum Arthropoda; class Insecta; order Coleoptera; family Lampyridae; genus Vesta; species Vesta saturnalis. The sequence continues at coordinate 131,838 of JARFJB010000085.1, read as the reverse complement.
ATATTTAAAAAATCCTCATTTTTAATACTTAAAATATCTGGTGTGAAACACCACACGACCTTCCAACCTACAAAATGGAAATTAAAAGAAATGAAATAATTTTAATAAGATATTTTAGGATAATTATGCAACCTCTTTTATAATGTTAATTACGAAAATGTGAAACACTGTAAAAACAGAAACAATAATCTATGTGAAACAGACGTTTAACTGACAGAGGTCAATAGGCATCTAGATGCTAACTTAAAAAAATAAAAGAAATGAAATAATTTTAATTATAATTTTTTTAGGATAGGTGTTTGTGCAATAAACCGTTGTTAGCGCTGTCAGCGGATGCATTAAAATCGATGTTATGCTTGATACGGTTACCGGGACAAACGGGACAGTGGTAGCGATCACGGTCGGTGGGCGAGTACCACTTCGGATGTACTGGCTAAGGCGACGGCGTAATTCTGCTTGGTTGCCTTCTACGGACAAACCGAACTTTGCTAACTCCCCTCGGAGTTCGGGTTTACGCAGGCGGTATATCCAGCTAACGCGTTCGTCCTCTGAGTAAGGGTTGTACGCTGTCTCCTCAGCACGTAGTTCATATAGTAACTCGTTATCTGTGTTCGTTTCGGCCGGTAATATCGCCGCGCCTATTACGCAATCGGAAGACATCGTCGTAGATCGATATGGTGGTGGGGTTTTATGGAGCATTTTCTTAATACAATTTTCAACGAAACGATCTAATTTTATTCCAACACCGGTATAAATCTTCCAAATATGCTCGGGCGCCAAATTTATAAAGCTTTTACTTTCGGTCAACGGTTAGTTGTTGGTAGAAGTATTTAAGAGGGGCGTTGCGGCGAACTGCGGTTGAACTATCGCGGTAGAATCGGGTTGTTCGAGCGCCAATCTAGCTAAATGGTGTAGAGGCCTAGATTCCTCTTCCCGCGAATTAAAAGGTGTGAAAGCGGTCCAAGTAGCGTCAGCGAAGACGTCGGTCTACCAGAGTTTCTGAAGATTTAGATCGGTGCCGGTATTTAAGACTTGCGCCGCTGTTGAGTCGGAAATGCGCGGTCTCGGTGATATGAATTCAAAATTAATTCAGTTACCAAAAAAACATAAAACTCCTGATACGTAGGTCGGCAGCAAATGTTTTCTATGTCGGATAAATAATAAAAACGTCAATTTTATAAATTGGAAATTAGAACACGGGTCAATGGAACAAATTAAATTAATATTTCTCGGAGAAAAGTAATACTAAAAAAATTGGGTGGTTACGGAGCGAGGACTCAGCCTCTAATTTATTAGGGCAGCTGAAGAGAAAACAAAGCGCACTATAGTGCTTGGCGATTTCAATTAATAAAATAATTTTTCACATACAGCTATCACTGAAAAAAAATTGTAGCTTGGTCAAACAAAATTAATAACTCCAGTGATTAAAATAATGAACAGAACCAAGAAAAAGAATATATATATATATATATATATATATATATATATATATAAAAATGGGTGGTTACGGAGCGAGGACTCAGCCTCTAATTTAGTAGGGCAGCTGAAGAAAACAAAGCGCACTATAGTACTTGGCGATGTCAATTAATAAAATAATTTTTCACATACAGCTATCACTGAAAAATAATTGTAGCTTTGTAAAACAAAATAACTCCAGTGATTAAAATAATGAACAGAACCAAGAAAAAGGAATATATATATATATATATATATATATATATATATATATATATATATATGATATATATATATATATATATATATATATATATATATATATATATATATATATATATATATAATTGCCTACGGCGACGGAAAACCAAAACTAAATTCGTAAAACAATATAAACTAAAAATGTCGTTTGTCTAAACAGGCTATAAACTAATAAACTTATTAACCTTTGTAACCGGTTTGACGCGGCCTAACGGTATAACTAAAATAGATGTTATGGTCTGACAACTTAAATAGTAGATCGTACAAGATCCAAAGTTATAAAACAAGAAAAAAATCAGAAAAAAATATTGGTAATTAACAATCGGCTGTTAATAAAATATTATTTCAGTCGAAATAGAATCACTTGCTGTAGTGGGTGTAATATTTGGATCACACGGTACATACGGGTATCGCTGGTGGCGGAAAACTACAACTACATTCCAAAAACATAGTTAGGCACTAATAAAGGCAGCTATATAAAACAAAAATTATCGAGCAATTTATTCTTTTAAAACTAACAAAAGAAAAAATCCTAATTACGAAATTTAGTCACTTGAGTTGCAGAAAAGAAATCGCGGTTCTATAAATGCTTAAACTAAATTTTAAAATTAAAATGCAATCGGTGACGGAAACCTTGAATCAATAAATTAATTATTCCTGATCTTATCTGTCTAAACACTAGACGGACGGCAACAAAATTAATCAGGACGGCGTTGAAACTATAGGATAAATACTTTCGATCTAAACACAAGAAAAAATATCCAAATTATAAGATGCAATCGCATACAATGAAAAGATATTTCTGCAAATGTTTAGGTCAAACTTAATATGCAGTTGATTCGTGATTTGAAAATAATTTTATTTGTAAACGATTACTCACGGATGAAATGTTCACCTATAAAGGTATAAAAATAATTAACGTACAGATAGCCAGTTTAATATTAGTAGAAATACTGACTTAATTAAGACAGTAACGGTAGTGTTTCTAAGCTGCAACGAAATTCGTTGATAATGCGCTTATCGGATAATTGCACACATGCAAATACAACTTTATTTCCATAAATGAAATAGCTCCACATGTAAGGTTTACTACTTGTATCTTGTTTAAGAAAAATAGCGGACGGTAATTTATCAACAGTAGTAACTCGAATTAATTTGCTTAATCAACAAACTTACTTGAATGGATCTGGACACACACCTTGCTTCGTGCACGCACAAAAATGTAATAATAATTTTATTCAAGTTTTGAATAGTGCGAAAGATATCGCGTTTGACGTATTTGATAAAAATAATTCGTCTTTGACCATGGAATCTTTTGTTACTAATGAAAATTATTACATTAATGTTTCAAAGTCTAAATTTATACAATTATAATGACAAGCATTTAAAGTAAAATTATTACATCTATTTTGCATATTTACACTATTAATAAAACTGTATCTAGTTTATTGTGTAAGAATTTATTAAATCAGTTAATTTTTGAGAATGGGGTCGGATAACGATAAGAAAAGGTATTTGTTTTGGTAACGAAAATTATGGTTTCGTTACATCCCCCTCGTTCTTTAGAAGAAAAAGCGTAGCTTTTTCTGCTGGTACCTCAGTGTCGGCGGTAATCTAAATAAACGTTAACGAGGCGGTCGGTTAGTTCTCATCGAGATGGTATGGCTTTAGGTCTTTGATGTGTGTCCCGGTTAATTTGTGGTTGTCGGCGGCGTGTTTTAAGTTACAAACAGGGGACACGACCTTAGTAATTATATACGGCTCGAAGTACTTGGGCGCGAGTTTGGCGGCGACGCCCTGTGAGGCAGAGGATAGCGGATGTTATTTACGTAGGACACGGTCTCCCAGATGCGGTTTCCATTCGCGGCGTCGATTACAGTTGCCTTCCTGTTTAGTGTATGCGCGGCCTAAGTTGTGTCGTACCAATTGAAATATGTCTTCTAATTGACCTAATCGGCGCCTGTGAACGGGTACAACGTTTTCGGTGTTTGTTTCGTCAGAGTTTGGTGACGGGTCGGTTTCGCGTGGCAAGGTTCCCGGAACGTCCAGTTTGCGACCGAAGTTCATGAAAGCGGGTGTAAATCCGGTCGATTCCTGTACGGCCGTGTTCATCGCGAAAGTCAGGGCGGGAATGTGACGGTCCCATTCGCGGAGATTGTTATCGCAAAACTGGGCGATCATTGTTTTCAGCGCGCGGTTCGCTCTTTCGACGGGGTTCGCTTGCGAAGTGTATAACGGGGTATATCGGTGATGGATACCGAGTTCTGATAGCAAGTGGTTGAAAGCACGGCTATCATACTGCGGGCCGGGCCATTATCGGTTAGTACCACACGTGGTGTACCGAACTTGGTAATAACATCGGCGTATAAAGATTCTGAAATGGTAGTGGCTGTAGCTATCCTTAGGGGTTTGGCAACTACCCACTTTATAAAACGGTCTTGAACAACGTCAAGATAAAAATAACCTTTGGATGATCGGGGTAGTGGTCCTATGATTTCGGAGCTAACTATGTCTCAAGATAAGCGATTCGGGTACTGGTACATCTGACCCCCGATTTTCTGTTGTGAGACTTTGTATTTTTCGGACATAGGTGTTGATGTTTCTGACCATTTCTAGCCAATAATACCGTTCCAGAATACGGTAGGTGGTTTTAGTGATTTCTAAATGACCAGCGGTGGGAGAATCGTGATTCTCCTTGAAAACACAGGGGCGGTGCGGCTTAGCCACTTAAACTTTCCAGGGGTCGGCAATTAATTCGCCCTTTAATTCCTTCGCATGTAAATGACGGTAAAGTAGGCCTTCTCTGATACAATAATTCGCAGTTGCTCGGGGTGATGTGTAACTTCATACAGTTTCTGAGTATACCAATTGCACTTGGGGAGCCAGGTTAGGGATTGATGGTCGGTTATAACTGTGAAGCGATATCCCTCGAGAGAACTGAAAAAAAAATTGTAGTGTTAAAACAAAATTAATAACTCCAGTGATAATGAACAGACCCAAGAAAAAAAATATATATATAATAAGTGGGTAATCTTGACTGATAATGAATATAAGATAAGTTTATTGGGGAATGCAGTCAATTATGAAGGCCAAAAGTAAAAAACCCTTTGTTAAGGTGCCAAGCTTTCGGAATGCTTTATTCCTTTATCAAGACAAGCTATAAATACAATCAAATTATTTATAAATTAAATAATAATACGAAACATACCTAACGTGAGTTAAATAATAAAGCTAGAAACAAAACTAACAATAGGAAATTGCAAGAAACTAAAATTAACTGACAGTGTGTCAATAGTAAAACTAAATCAAATGTGACATAATATAAATGGTTAGTTACGTATTAAAAACATTAACAACGGTAAGTGTTATGTTATCAAAAAGGAAAAAGAAAATTAACAAAAATTACTAGAAGAATGGACAATGTTAACTAAAAGTTTACCACATTTTAGAGACAAAAATTTGTTTATATATTAACTATTAGTAGAAATTTGATTAAAACTATGTTCATAAGATAAGATGTAGTTATAAATAATAAAGTTTACTAATATCTGATTTTTTATTAAGAGTGTTGCTGTTTTCATTAATGCAAACCAATTCACAAAAAGACGTTTAGTTAAATTATTTTCTTTGCATAATATAGTAACTTCATTAAAATTCATGTCATGGTTTTGTTAGATGACATGCTTAGCTAAGCTACATGCAGCAATTTACTTGTGGCTATCTTGGCAATGGGTACCTTGAGAACTTTTAATATCTGAGGTGTGAGAAAAGGTATATAAGGTAATGAACCATACGAAATACTATTATTGTCATGATGATTAATAATATTATCTTGTTTGCAATTTTGTTTAGAATTAATACAGTGCGGTGTATTGAAAATAAGTTGATTAAGTAAATATCTAGGAAAAGAATTTTCTAGTAATATATTTCTAAGTGTATTAAGACCATTTTTTTAAGGTAATTAATACGAGAAAGTTTTATGACTCTATTTTTTAATGCTAAGACAAGATTGGTTTTCATCTTAAAAGGATGTTGTGAGTGATAACTAATGAATCGATTACTAAAAAAGTTTTTTCTACACCATTCTGTACGTAATATATTGTGAAAGTCTCTGTGGATCAACATATCTAAGAATGGTATGCAATCGTTATCATCTCTTTCATATGTGAACTGTAAATGTTCATTGTAATTATTAAAGATTGCCAAAACTTCCTCTATTTTGTGTTCTCTTACAGATAGAATTAAGTCATCAACATATCTCTTAACGAAAGGTACATGGAATTGTATTTTACTTAAACAAGCAGTAATCAAGTCATCAAGTACAAAATTACATAGGATTGGAGATATCGTGGAACCCATAGGGGTACTAAAAATTTGTTTGTAGTAGTTATTATCAAAAATAACGTAATTCGAATCAAAAATAAATTTTAGTAAATTTTTAAATGTGTTCAGGTTCATTTTACAATTAACAGAAACAGAAGGCCAATGTTTTTCAATGCTCATTATAATTAACGTTAAAGGAAGATTGGTGAATAAAGATATAACGTCAAAACTAACTAAAACATAATTTACAGGTAATTGGAAGTTATTAATGAATTTACTAGAAGTAAAAGAATCTTTGATGTAGAAATCGTTAGAAGTGTTGTATGATTTGGTTAAGATTTGTGTTAAATACTTAGCAAGTTTACTATTAGGGGAGTTTATTGAAGAAACAATAGGTCTAATAGATAATTCAGTTTTGTGGATTTTAGGTAAAGCATAAAAACGTGGTGCAACTGCATTATAAATAGTAAGAGTACTTGCTATATCGTTAGGAATTGTCCCTCAAGATTTTAAAGTACTAATGAATTTATTGGCTTTCTGTTGCAATGTACTTGTGGGATTATGAGGTAATTTAGTAAAATATTTATTATCATTTAATAAATTAAGAGATTTTTGTATGTAATCACACTTATTCATTGCCACAGTTACATTACCTTTGTCACTCTGAATAATTACTAATTCATGATTACTTTCTAGAAATCTCCTGCATTCATGAAACCAGTTATTTAAAAAATGATTCTTATCTTTTTCTTTTATGTATGAAGTTCGTGATAATGTTAGTACATTTTGATCTAAGAAGATTTTTTGTTTTGTCATCACTTCTTGAAATCAAACATTCAATGTCAGCTAAAAAAGAAGAAATTTTAAAATCTTTAAAATGTGGATGTATACAAAATTTAGGACCTAAAGCTAAAATTTTTTTAATTCTAGTTGGTATATTGAATTTACTTATATTTTTAATCCATTTGTCTTGAATTATAATTGATTCAAATTCTTGAACTTTAATAATTTCAAATTTAATTTTGTTTGAGATTTTGATTTCATGAAAAACTTTATTATATTTAATCTATAAGAAAATTCATTAACTAAATGTACAGGCAATAAAAAATAAAGTTGTTCTTTAATTTTGATTAATCTTTTCTCAACCTGTGTTAAATCAGAGAAAGTAGTTTTTATTTCAAGGTTGAGAATAGATTTTCTTACTCTTAAAGTAAAATTCTGTATCTTGTTTCCTGTTACGCCTCCTCGATGATGTAGAAGGTTGTTAATGTTTACCATCCCATTTGAAATATGTTTGGGAAAGACATGTTGTTTCCTACAATTGATAAGAAAAATTCACCTATTGCGTAAAGTTGCTAACTTGATGGTAAATTTGACCCAAAGCTTGAATAACTTCACAGAAGTATTTCCATACCCTAATCTGATGTTTTCAAAAAACCCCATTTGAATTAATAAGTAAGTGGGTAATCTTGACTGATAATGAATATAAAATAAGTTTATTGGGGAATGCAGTCAATTATGAAGGCCAAAAGTAAAAAACCCTTTGTTAAGGTGCCAAGCTTTCGGAATGTTTTATTCCTTTATCAAGACAAGCTATAAATACAATCAAATTATTTATAAATTAAATAATAATACGAAACATACCTAACGTGAGTTAAATAATAAAGTTAGAAACAAAACTAACAATAGGAAATTGCAAGAAACTAAAATTAATTGACAGTGTGTCAATAGTAAAACTAAATCAAATGTGACATAATATAAATGGTTAGTTACGTATTAAAAACATTAACAACGGTAAGTGAATAAACTTATCTTATATATATATATATATATATATATATATATATATATATATATATATATATATATATATATATATATATATATATATATATGTTTCTATTTAGATTTCCACAAGTATTAATGTTTAAATAAGACATTTTTCTTTAAAACTTGTGTAAATAAACGTAAAAATTAATTCAACGTTTTGGGAACGTCCTTTGTTCCCTTTGTCAAGAATTTATTTGACAATTAGAGAAATTGAAATAAGGTAACTATTTTTAACAAGTACAAAATATGAAACAAGGTAACTAATTTAAATTTAATCTGGACGAGTGTGTTTGACTTCGGGTAGTTGGTCTAGTATGTGATGTAGAAGGTGCAGAAGTGGGGACGTCAGGAATAGTTGCAGCATAAGTGTTTGAAATTTCTGGAAGATTTGGAGTTGGTTGAAATGTAGAATCAACTTGTTTAACGATATTCTTCCAAATTTGTGGCATTCTAGAAGTGTCATCTCGTTTATTGAGGGCGTTTGGTCTTCTTTCAATTTCAACTGCTTCTCTAATAATTCTTTCTTGTAAGGTATATAGAGGTGCAATTAAACGGATATTGTTGGTATTAATTTGGTGTCCTGTATCTAAATGATGTGCAGCTAAAGACGATGAAGGATTATGCTGCTTAATTGCTAGTTGGTGTTCATCGACTCTCGCATATAATATTCTGTTAATTTGTCCTATATAAGTTCTTCGACAGTTGTTGCACTGTATCTCATACACTCCTTGGCTTTCATTAGGAATTTTGTCTTTGGGGTTTCTTAAAAGTTGGGACAAAGTTGAGTGTGGTTTGAATACCGGTCTGAAGTCGTTTTTGGGAAATTTCTTTGCTATTCTGTCTGTAATTCCCTTTATATAAGGTAGAATAACAGGAATCCTTCGTTCATTGTTTGACAAGTTATTATTTCTTGGTCTTCTTATTTTGTTGGTAATTTTCAATATCTTTTGATCTTTGTATCCATTTTGAACTAGTATTTTATTAATAGTCTTCATCTCTTCCGTTTTAGAATTTTGGTCAGATATATATATATATATATATATATATATATATATATATATATATATATATATATATATATATATAATACATACAGGGTCCGCCAATAGTGCGTGGACGAAGCTTTATGAGTGTATACAATATCGTTTTCAAAATTATTTATTGCAGGATTGTGTGGGATCTTTCGGGTTACAATTAGAAAATATTTTCGCAAAAATTACTACTCGTATACAGGGTATTACAACACAAAGTTATATTTTTTTAATTGGAACATACCGTATATTATTCTAAAATTTGGATTCCCTGGTTAATTTTAAGGGCACTTTATTCACTATATGAGGTATCTTAAACGCGCAATTTAGGCGCTGAATTCCATTTTTTGAAAATTTAGAGGTTGAAAAGAAAAATTGTAACAACCGTATGGAGAAATGTGTAACACAAAAATTTTAATGGTTGATTAGTCATAGACTGTGCTACATAAAATCGTAAAAATAGTACTATTATCTTATTTAATTTTCGAGATATCGTAATGCAAAGTATTAGATTTTCAATCATAGATAACTTGATTTTTTTAAATGGAAAGGTATACATTGTTTTACATTGTTAGATGTTATGTTTTGCCGTTTTTTGATAATCCAGCTTTTTTACTGAATTTGCAAAGTTTAAGATTTTTAATCATAGATAACTTGATTTATTTAAATGGAAAGGTATACATTGTGTTACATTGATAGATAGGAAATTTAATTACAATTTTTTTTATATAACATTGTTGGTATTTATTTTTTGCCGTTTTTTGATAATCCAGCTTTTTTACTGAATTTATCGATTTTGGAAGAAAATAATATTAAATTAAATGTTCAAATTGTCGACCACGCTGATTTAGACAATACTGAATTCTTTTAATAAAAGAAGCTTCAACCCGATCTAACATATTAGGAGTAATTGTAGCAAAAACATTTCTAATTCGCAATTTCATATTCTCAGCAGTTGTTGGTTCTTCCTCATATACTTTATTCTTCACAAAGCGCCAAAGAAAAAAATCCAATGGAGTTATATCGGGAGATCTAGCTGGCCAAGGTATCGGTCCTTGTCTTCCTATCCAATTTTCGTGAAACGTCGAATTTAACCACTGGGTTACAATTCTGGCATGATGAGGAGGTGTCTCGTCTTGTTGGAAATACATACCTCTTCTTTGAGCAATAAATGATATAATTCGTTTTCTAGAAAATTATGATATTCTACCCCAGTGAGTGTGCCATTGAAAAAAAAAGGACCAACAATAGTTCCGCCGAATATACCTGCCCAAACATTCACTGTCCATTTATTTTGAGAGACTAACCGAAATTGGTGTGGATTTTCATTTGAATAAAAATGAAAATTATGTCTGTTCACAAATCCATTTCGATGAAATGTACATTCGTCGGTAAATAATATCCCCGATATAAAATTTTCGTTCATTTAACTGTTGTTGAACCCACTGGCAAAAATTAATTCGATTTTGAAAATCTTGTTCTTTCAGCTCTTGATGTAATTGTACATGATAGGGGTGAAATTTATTTTTCTTTAACATTCGTCTCGCGGAAGTTTGACTGATTTCTAAATTGTCACTTAATTTCGGAATACTAATGGGGGTTTTCAACTGTAGCTACAAGTACACGAAATTCATTTTCTTCATTTGCAACAACTTTAGCTCTTTCGTTTTTAGGATATCCAACACTTCCAGTACTTTCAAATCTTTCTAAAAGATTGCGAAACGATTCTTCTCTTGGTTGTCTTCGATCAGGATAACGCTGCCCGTAGATTCGACGGGCCAATAAACAATTTTTGTTAGATTCTCCAAGCACAAATATCATGTCAACTAATTCATTTTGCAAAAAATTACTCATTATAATTCTTAAATAAACGTATTACGTATATGATGTTCGTAAAGTTAAGCGTCAAACGTTCACACTGCAATAAAGTAATTAACTCAGTTACGTTTGAACATACACGCGAAATGACAAAACAGATACTATTGCTGAATTTTGTTTCTAATATTCTTTTGTTTTCATAGCTTGATGTGATTTAAACAATTATACATACATATGTAAACCTACGAAAATCGACAAATTCAGTAAAAAAGCTGTATTATCAAAAAACGTCAAAAAATAAATACCAACGATGTTATATCAAAAAAATTGTAATTAAATTTCCTATCTATCAATGTAACACAATGTATACCTTTCCATTTAAATAAATCAAGTTATCTATGATTAAAACTCTTAAACTTTGCAAATTCAGTAAAAAAGCTGGATTATCAAAAAACGGCAAAACATAAATACCAACAATGTTATACATAAAAAAAAATGTAATTAAATTTCCTATCTAACAATGTAAAACGATGTATATCTTTCCATTTAAAAAAATCAATTTATCTATTATTGAAAATCTTAAACTTTGCATTACGATATCTCGAAAATTAAAAAAGATAATATTACCATTAAAATTTTAGTGTTACTCATTTCTCAATACGGTTGTTCCAATTTTTCTTTTCAACCTCTAAATTTTAAAAAAATTGAATGCAGCGCCTAAATTGCGCGTTTAAGATACCTCATATAGTAGTAGTAATGCTATACCGATCCTAACTCACTTTTGTCACTAGATTTGTCACCAGATTTGGAAAAAGTCACTAGAAAAGTTACTAGATTTTTGGTTGTTGATTGTCCACGTCAGTTGTAGGTTATCGTACACATCAGCTGTATCCTCAAAGTCATCACATTGCCCTCGGTCTCAAGCCCTAAGGTGCATGTTTCAAGGCAAGCAATGTCACGCCCCCCTAGAGCCCTGAAGTGGTTCCCCTAAACAGGTGGCCGTTCCCCTAAACAGGTAGCCGTTTCCTAAAACAGGTAGCCGTTTCCTAAAAACAGGTAGCCGTTTTCTAAAACAGGGGTCCGTTTCCCAAAACAGATAGCTGTTTGACAACCGTTTCCCCCATACGAGAGAACAAAGACGATCCATTGTTCAGGTCGAGTTATAAAAATAGGTTCCACATCTCAATTCTGAGAAATCAAGAACAAAGGGGGGCCCATTGTTCAAAGTTTATGCTTACAATTTTCAAGGCCACATGAGAGAACAAAGACGATCTATTGTTCCGCTATAATTTCTAAAAATAGATTATTATCTCAATTCTGAGAAATCAAGAATAAAGGCGATCCATTGTCAACGGTTCAAAGTCTATGCTTACAATTTTCAAGGTCACACGAGAGAACAAAAGCGATCTATTGTTTTGGCTGAGTCATAGCTTCTGAAATTCTAGGAAATCAAGAACAAAGACATTGTTCAAGCCGACGGTTCAAAGTCTATGCTTACAATTTTCAAGGCCACACGAGAGAACAAAGGCGATTCATTGTTTTGGCTGAGTCGTAGCTTATGAAAAGGTGATCCGAACTTATCCGACCTTACCCGAACTTATCTTTATATATGTAGATAAATAACAGTCCCACGTCAGTCGATACATTGCAATCGTCACAACAACAAATTACCTAAAGTAAAAAGCAACTATTATTACTTAATCACCAGTGTGTGCATCATATTTTTACAATCCTGACTAGAAGTTTTATTGTAAACCATTGTGAAGAGCAATTTGTTAAAAGTTCATTATTACGTATGTGCTTCATATTGCTAGCTATGAGTATGCCAAGTAGTAGTGCGATGGTTAATTTAACAAGGCGTGTTGTTCCCTTATTGAAAACAAAAAAAGGAATTTGCGAGGCACATCCGTATAGTTAACACCAATATCAAGCTATTGCAAGATATAATTAAACATAAAATTTATTATGAGACCAATGAAAGTCTGCTTAAGCTTGAGAGCAATTTAGCATTGCTTAAGTGCTATCTGGTTAGATTGAGACGGTTAAAGAACGCTTCAGAGAAAGTTGGTAGTGGAATTGTCAATAAAAAAGGTATGCCTAAATTACGTTGGTACCCCCTAGACTCATGTTTTAATGGTAGGTTGCTTACAGGAATTATAATCAATATGTCAAACATTAAGGACCCTTTGATATTTTTACTAAACACATATAATAGTTTTGCACGTAAGGTGAAATTAATGTTAAGGCAATCTATGCTAAAGGTAAATGTGGTCTTAGGATGCAATTTCATGCAACCCCAAAATCATAATATTGAGTTGAAGACTTTTGCCACAAAAAATGGCGTTATTGATATTTCAACCAATGTACGTGTCTGGTACAATGAAAACGTGTATGATAAGTTACGGATAAAATTAGAGGAGTTTTCCGAAAGGGATTCCGGTTGGGCAGTACATGAAGTCTTACATTTAAAAGTGAATATTAATAGCTATGTCCCATTTAGAGGCGGTCATTCAACCTATGTTAAAGTTCCTCGCTTCATAGCAGTAAAGCGTGCTGTTGTTAATGTTAAAAATAACGATGAGTATTGCTTCCTGTGGGCCATTGTTTCGGCATTATATCCTGCTTCACAAAACTCAAACCGAACTTCTAGCTATCCTCATTTTCTAGATGTTTTGAATTTTGATTCAATTCACTTCCCCATTCAGCTGGATGATGTAAAAAAATTTGAGAAGCTAAACAACCTCGCAATTAATTTGTACTGCATAAATGGTAAAAAAGTTGCACCCTTTGTATTGAGTGATCAGCAAAGCGATAGAGAACCTATAAATCTTTTAATACTTTCTGCTAATGATCAGGCCGTGGATAACACTGTATACCATTTCACATGGATTAAAAATATGTCAGCTTTATTTTCAAAACAAATATCGAATTTCAACCACAAGCAATTTATTTGTTACCGATGCTTGAACCATTTTTCTTCAGATCGCCTTCTACAAAAACATAGCACTCACTGTCAGCAACTTAATCAATGCTCTACTAGGCTGCCTACCGAAGCGGAAATGAATTTGCAGTTCAAAAATTTTGCATTCCAAGAAAATGTGCCATTTGTCATTTATGCCGATTTAGAAAGTATTTTAGACAAGTGTGCAAATGGTATCGAAGGTAATACTCTATTTCACTCCAAACACACACCTTTCAGCATTGCTTACTATTTGAAGTGTTCATATGATGATTCTTTATCCCGATTTAGTCTTTATAGAGGAAAGGATTGCATTCAATGGTTTGTCAACGAGCTTCAAAGTATTGCACATTGGAGCACCGAAATCATCAATAAAATAATTCCTATGGGTACTTTAAGTCTCAGTCAGGTTGAGCATTTTGAAAGCGCCACGATTTGTCACATTTGTCGAAAACCATTCACTAATTCTGATATAAAAGTTAGTGACCATAATCATCTTACAGGAGCATTTCGGCGGGCAGCGCACCAGGCATGTAACCTAAACTATACAGACACCCACATTCTGCCAGTTGTGTTTCATAATTTATCGGGTTATAATTCTCATTTCATCATTAGAGAATTGGCTAGTGCCCCCGGTTCGATTTCACTCCTGCCCATAAACAAAGAACGATATATCTCTTTCACGAAGGCAATGGAAGGCACCAAAATTAAGTTTAGATTTATTGACTTTCAGATTTATGAGCAGTAGTATTGAAAAGTTGTCAGACTATTTGGAGGATAGTAAAAAAATTATTACCTGCGCTAGTTGCAACAATGATGAGGAATTTTCTCTAGTAGTTCGCAAAGGTGTGTTTCCTTATGAGTATATTGATACGTGGGATAAATTGAACGAGACCACGCTCTCGCTCAAAGAAGCATTTTTCAGTCATCTTAATAGTGAGGGAATCAGTGATGAGAGTTTTGCGCATGCGGTTAACGTTTGGAACAAATTTAGTATTAAATCGTTAGGGGAATACTCGGATTTGTATCTAAAAACAGACGTTCTACTTTTAGCAGATATTTTCGAGAACCTTCGGCAAACTTGTTTAAGTACTTACGAGCTTGACCCTCTGCACTATTATACAGCTCCCGGATTAGCATTCGATGCTATGCTTAAAATTACACAAGTAAAGTTAGAATTATTTACAGACATTGATATGCTAATGTTTATTGAAAGAGGGATTAGAGGTGGTGTAGCTCAATGTTCAAATCGGTATGCTAAAGCTAACAATAAGTACATGGGGGAAAAATTTGATCTCATCTCCGAAAGTGTGTATTTAATGTACTACGACGTAAATAATTTATATGGAGCCGCCATGTCAGAATTTCTACCATTTGGTGATTTTTCTTTTGTTGATGAAGCTAATTTTGAATCTTTAGATTTAATAAATCATCCTGATGATTCGGAAATTGGTTATATAGTCGAGTGTGATTTAGACTATCCTATAGAATTACATGAGAGTCACAGTGATCTACCGCTGGCACCCGAACATATGGTTCCACCACGCCTTATTACAAAATGAAAAAATTACTGCTTACCTTGTATCCAAAACGTAATTATGTAATTCATTACAGAAATTTGAAAGTATATTTAAAATATGGATTGAAGTTGGTAAAAGTACACCGTATATTACGTTTTAAACAGTCTCCGTGGTTAAAAAAATATATAGATTTAAATACAACCATGCGTAAGAAATCTCAAAATGAATTCGATAAAAATTTCTATAAATTAATGATTAATAGTGTTTTCGGGAAGCTGAAGGAAAATGTACGTAAACATAAGGACATACGGTTAGTAACGAAATGGGAGGGTCGCTATGGTGCTCGTGCTTACATATCAAAACCAAATTTTTATAGTTGTGCAATATTTGACAATGATATGCTTATCATTCAAATGAATAAGCTTGAAGTATATTTCAATAAACCTATATATGCGGGATTCAGTGTTTTAGATGTTTCAAAAACTTTTTTATATAATTTTCATTACGGTTACACGCTACCCAAGTTCCATAATAATGCTAAGCTCTTGTACACGGATACGGATAGTCTCATATACGCCTTTTCGGTTCCTGATATCTATGAATGTATTAAAGAGGACATTGATAAATTCGATACATCTGATATAGTCCCGACAACATCTTTGGACTCCATTAGTAAATAAAAGGTCCCCGGCTTAATGAAAGATGAAAATCATGGCGAAATTATGGTTGAATTTGTAGGACTTCGCGCAAAATGTATGCTTACGCGGTTGATGAAAAGGTTGTAAAAATCAAAGGGTTCTACGCAAGCAAGCGTGAGGCAGATCACGATTAATGATTATAAACAGGTTCTGTTTGATGGTAGCGTAATAAGGCGCTATCAACATCTCATAAGATCAAAGAAACATGATGTGTTTACCATTAAACAAAATAAAGTCATACTCAATCCTTATGACGATAAACGCTTAGTCAATTTTGATTTCACTGATACTAGACCCCGGGGGTACAACTTTCAGTAAACAATGAGCAGGAAGAACTGCAGTAGTGATCAAATCTACAGAAAGTACCTGAAGCGTTCTTTGCCCTCCCCAGAAAGCTATACATTTATATTGAATATATTACAACATATTCCGGATGAGTGTTTTAGCTGGTGTAAACTTAAAGTGTGCAAATGAAGTAATTATTAATGCATTATTTGATAGAAAAATTAGCTTAGACAATACTGTTAAAAGTTTTACGAAATTGTGTACCGATAAAGGTTCGTTAACCTTTAATGATATAGATAGGATTTTAGATGACATGAATTTACCTTAAAATGTACATATAAGTTATTATGGGGTGATTCATTGTGTGTGTACAAATGTTAGCGTACAATATATTGTTTATAGACACTTTCTATAAGTGAATGTATCGAGACAGCAGCATATGCTAATTACAAGTACCTCACTATTTTAACTAAAGTATTATTAGAACAAAACATTACATATAAGTTTCAACCATGGGAAAATGAGGAGCACCATAAATTGGATTTTGGATAACATTTAGAAAGGTGAAACAAATTCCTGCTTGGGATGGACATGTGGACCAGATTCTGGAATGTGGCAATCCAGTAGTTTAAACGATTATAGAAATACTTTAGGTTTACTATATAAAATGATGTAATATTTAAAAAAAAAAAATACAATTATAATTTTTTATGTGGTTTTAATTCATCTGAAAGTTACAAACAATCCCTATAACTATATTATAAAACTAAATCGTCTTTATTGATCCATGATCTTTCTTGCGGGTTTGTGCAATTCATTGACGAGTTGTAATTTGGACATGGTCCACAATTTCTTTAAGTTGATGTAGTTTGTCCTCCAACACTAGATAAGCGTTAAAGTTTCTTTTAACAGCTTTCTGAACTGCTTGCAGACAAAATCACGGTATCCTTTACTTATAGCATCACCATCTTCTTCCGGATCCGCCAACTGGGTCAAACGGTTTCCATCCAAATTCAACCTTGTTGATAAATAGTATTTCTTGGTGATGACATCTTGAGGATTTATGAGGGTTAGCAACATTGCTGAGTCTCTTATTCTCGATATCGAATTGATTATCATCAATAAGTTGAAACTGAGGGGTTAATTTCTTAAATTGATACTAGGCATGTGATCGTCCAAATTTATCAAGGGGCAATTTAGTTATGATATGTCGACATCAAAGCATTCTGATTTATATTGTTCAGAAAACTAATGTTTGGTCTTTCAATGTATCCATCTTCATACAATTCCTCTACAATTGATATTATATCATTTACACCTGTGTTTCCAACAAATTTTTCTGCCCACAATACTTCTAGATCACGAATTAGTTCATGTACATCATTCCAATACAGCGAAGAGGTTGGAGACGTTAATAAAACAAGTAAAAGAAGTAAAATTCGATTTGGAGTGTTATATAGTGAAAACAAAAATGATGAAGCTGCGTATTAGCAATATGTAAAATAGTGTAGAAAAACATGAAATTTTGGGAAGGATGAGTTTAAATGCGTATTACCTCAGCGCTTTTACAAGTATTTTAAAGAAGACGCTGCTGTGTATTGTTATAAGTATCTCACAATTGTATTAGGTTTAAGTAACTGTGTAATTAAAATAAAGACTTTAAGCGCTGTGAATATGCTGTTTTCGGTATTCTCTTCTATAACCCATAATGGTTCCTTATTGGCTCTGCATATCTGGACGTGGTTCGATAAACGTAAATTTTATCTGATATCCACCTTTACCGAAATCTCCCATAAGGAAATAGAACCCCTGCCGTACGTTGGGTTTTAAAGAGGTGAAATTGGCCTATATACAACGTATAAAAGAAGATTTATTGGAAAAGATCAATGACAGTAAAATGATCCCTAACAGTTTCATTTAGAAGAAGAAAAAGTGAAAATTACAAGTGAAAAGACAATTTAAATGGTTTAATGGTTTAAATGGTTTAATTGAAATTTCATATTAAACGAGTTTCTTATCATGATTTATTAAATTATACAAATTATGTAGGAAGAAATGACATTGTAAAACTTATATTGCAAAGAAAGAGGTGAATATATCATAGGAATGTAGAAGTAAGCAATCTCATGTGTATGTTTTAAAGATAAATAAATATACTCTTTTTATCATATCAGTTTAATCGTTAAGTTAAAAATCCCCAATTTTTGGCATATAGACTAAACAAATAACAGCGCAAAAGATAGAAGTTCCAAAATTTTCTAAAAAAAAAGAAATGTGAAAAATTTTACTTTACAAAGTGAACAGCAAGTTATGGATTGCATGAAACAAATGTTAAAACTTTCGCATAAGATTAAATAAGTTAATTGCTTAATAAATCACAACTCGATAATCCTTTACCCAAAAATTCCAATTTTTTGCCTGTAGACTAAACAAATAACAGCGCAAAAGATAGCAGTCAAAATTTTCTAAAAACTAAAAAAAAAAAATTTGAGAAAAATTATACTTATGAATAAAGTTATCCTTTATATAAACGATGTTAATTGCTTAATAAATCACAACTCGATAATCCTTTACCCCCTTCAAGATACCTCATAATACGTTCAACATACAAACGAGGTAATTCGTGGAGCCAACTCACTACATAAACGTTCCAAATTTTCACTATACTAAAATTGAATTTATCTTAATTAATAAACCACATAAATCGAAACTTTTTATTAGTATAGGTACTATATATAAACCATAGAAAAAAAACACATGTAATTATGTCACAAAAAAGTATAGGTACTGTATATAAACCATAGAAAAAAAACACATAGTAGTTAGGATAGGGCCGGTTCTGGACCAGTTTAAGGTCACTCGCCCTCTGGTGGTGAAAAACGTAATCTTTTCACATTTTTGGAATTTGAAACTGCTATGTGTTGCGCTGTTACTTGTTTAGTCTGCATGCCAAAAATTGGAATTTTTGGGTAAAGGACTAAAGTGTTATGATTTATTCATTTGTGCAAGTTTCAACTTTTCTGTACATACTAACTACAAACTTTGTTGTTAATAATAATTGAAAATTTTTTTTTCACATTTTTTTAGTTTCGAGAATTTTTGGACTGCTATCTTTTGCGCTGTTATCTGTTTAGTCTACATGCCAAAAATTGGAATTTTTGGGTAAAGGATTAGTGATTTATAAATAAATATAAATATAAATGTACGCAATATTCAACCTTTATGTACTATTTTCACAAGGCTATTTGTTTTGAAATTTTTTAAATTCTGAATTTATTTTACTGCTATCCTTTGCGCTGTTATTTATTCAGCCTATATACAAAAATTCAAAATTTTTGAGTTAAAAATTAATCTGATATGATAAAAAGAGTATATTTATTTATTTTAAAATACACACATAAAAATTTTTGCTGACTTATACATTTCATATAACAGGATAATGTTATTCACCTTTTTCTTTCTTTGTAATATAAGTTTTATGTGTCATTTCTTCCTACATAATTTGTATAATTTAATAAATCATGATAAGAAACTCGTTTAATATATAAATTCAATTAAAACCATACGGAAACTTATTTTAAATTTCAGTTTTTTCTTCTTCTATGCCTACACACACTTTATATTATCCTTTCGGTGCTCCAATGTGCAATACTTTGAAGCTCATTAACAAACCATTGAATGCAATCCTTTCCTCTATAAAGACTAAATCGGGATAAAGAATCATCATATGAACACTTCAAATAGTAAGCAATGCTGAAAGGTGTGTGTTTGGAGTGAAATAGAGTATTACCTTCGATACCATTTGCACACTTGTCTAAAATACTTTCTAAATCGGCATAAATGACAAATGGCACATTTTCTTGGAATGCAAAATTTTTTAACTGCAAATTCATTTCCGCTTCGGTAGGCAGCCTAGTAGAGCATTGATTAAGTTGCTGACAGTGAGTGCTATGTTTTCGTAGAAGGCGATCTGAAGAAAAATGGTTCAAGCATCGGTAACAAATAAATTGCTTGTGGTTGAAATTCGATATTTGTTTTGAAAATAAAGCTGACATATTTTTAATCCATGTAAAATGGTATACAGTGTTATCCACGCACTGATCATTAGCAGAAAGTATTAAAAGATTTATAGGTTCTCTATCGCTTTGCTGATCACTCAATACAAAGGGTGCAACTTTTTTACCATTTATGCAGTACAAATTAATTGCGAGGTTGTTTAGCTTCTCAAATTTTTTACATCATCCAGCTGAATGGGGAAGTGAATTGAATCAAAATTCAAAACATCTAGAAAATGAGGATAGCTAGAAGTTCGGTTTGAGTTTTGTGAAGCAGGATATAATGCCGAAACAATGGCCCACAGGAAGCAATACTCATCGTTATTTTTAACATTAACAACATCACGCTTTACTGCTATGAAGCGAGGAACTTTAACATAGGTTGAATGACCGCCTCTAAATGGGACATAGCTATTAATATTCACTTTTAAATGTAAGACTTCATGTACTGCCCAACAGGAATCCCTTTCGGAAAACTCCTCTAATTTTATCCGTAACTTATCATACACGTTTTCATTGTACCAGACAGTACATTGGTTGAAATATCAATAACGCAATTTTTTGTGGCAAAAGTCTTCAACTCAATATTACGATTTTGGGGTTGCATGAAATTGCAGCCTAAGACCACATTTACCTTTAGCATAGATTGCCTTAACATTAATTTCACCTTACGTGCAAAACTATTATATGTGTTTAGTAAAAATATCAAAGGGTCCTTAATGTTTGACATATTGATTATAATTCCTGTAAGCAACCTACCATTAAAACATGAGTCTAGGGGGTACCAACGTAATTTAGGCATACCTTTTTTATTGACAATTCCACTACCAACTTTCTCTGAAGCGTTCTTTAACCGTCTCAATCTAACCAGATAGCACTTAAGCAATGCTAAATTGCTCTCAAGCTTAAGCAGACTTTCATTGGTCTCATAATAAATTTTATGTTTAATTATATCTTGCAATAGCTTGATATTGGTGTTAACTATACGGATGTGCCTCGCAAATTCCTTTTTTGTTTTCAATAAGGGAACAACACGCCTTGTTAAATTAACCATCGCACTACTACTTGGCATACTCATAGCTAGCAATATGAAGCACACACGTAATAATGAACTTTTAACAAATTGCTCTTCACAATGGTTTACAATAAAACTTCTAGTCAGGATTGTAAAATATGATGCACACACTGGTGATTAAGTAATAATAGTTGCTTTTTACTTTAGGTAATTTGTTGTTGTGACGATTGCAATGTATCGACTGACGTGGGACTGTTCTTTATCTACCTATATAGAGATAAGTTCGGGTAAGGTCGGTTAAGTTCGGATCACCTTTTCATAAGCTACGACTCAGCCAAAACAATGAATCGCCTTTGTTCTTCTGTGGCCTTGAAAATTGTAAGCATAGACTTTGAACCGTCGTGAACAATGTCTTTGTTCTTGATTTCCTAGAATTTCAGTTATGACTCAGCCAAAACAATAGATCGCTTTTGTTCTCTCGTGTGACCTTGAAAATTGTAAGCATAGACTTTGAACCGTTGACAATGGATCGCCTTTATTCTTGATTTCTCAGAATTGAGATAATAATCTATTTTTAGAAATTATAGCGGAACAATAGATCGTCTTTGTTCTCTCATGTGGCCTTGAAAATTGTAAGCATAAACTTTGAACAATGCCCCCCCCCTTTGTTCTTGATTTCTCAGAATTGAGATGTGGAACCTTTTTTTATAACTCGACCTGAACAATGGATCGTCTTTGTTCTCTCGTATGGGGGAAACGGTTGTCAAACAGCTATCTGTTTTGGGAAACGGACCCCAGTTTCAGAAAACGGCTACCTGTTTTTAGGAAACGGCTACCTGTTTTAGGAAACGGCTACCTGTTTAGGGGAACGGCCACCTGTTTAGAGGAACCACTTTAGGGCTCTAGGGGGGCGTGACATTGCTTGCCTTGAAACATGCACCTTAGGGCTTGAGACCGAGGGCAATGTGATGACTTTGAGGATACAGCTGATGTGTACGATAACCTACAACTGACGTGGACAATCAGCAACCAAAAATCTAGTAACTTTTCTAGTGACTTTTTCCAAATCTGGTGACAAATCTAGTGACAAAAGTGAGTTAGGATCGGTATAGCATTACTACTTATAGTGAATAAAGTGCCCTTAAAATTAATCAGGGAATCCAAATTTATAATAATATACGGTATGTTTCATTTAAAAAAATATAACTTTTTGTTGTAATACCCTGTATACGAGTAGTAATTTTTGCGAAAATATTTTCTAATTGTAACCCGAAAGATCCCACACCATCTTGCAATGAATAATTTTGAAATCGATATTGTATAAACTCATAAAGCTTCGTCCACGCACTACTGGCGGACCCTGTATATACAGGGTTAGTTAAAAGTATGGAGACGGCGATTTATTGTCGTTAATATTCATTTTAGGAATTATTTTTTTCTTCAATTGTTTTTAAGTTACGACGGCACCGATATTTTTTTGAAATGACAACCTATATTTCTGATTATTGATTTCGATAGTACATTCTATTCTCTTTTCAACGGTATACAATTTTCAATATGTTACATTTGAAAAAAATTGAGAAAAAGTGCCTTAATGTTCAAATATTAAAGATCCATTAAATTAGCAGAATTAATCTAGATAGACAAAAGCGAGGCGATAAACAAACTCGAGCGAGGTAACTTTATCAGTGGTTATTGTTTATGTCAAATAGTTGACATATTTCAATTGTGCAATTTGTTGCTGTTAATATTAGCAATGGCGAGTTTAAGTGAATGTGAAAGAATTGAAATACTTATGATGCTGGGTTATGGAAATAGACGCAGAAGTTTACAAGACGCTTGTAATTTATTTAATGACACGCATCCTAACAGAAATCCAAACCGGTAGTGTTAAAGATTTTCCAAAGAGTGGTAGACCTAGAACAGCGAAAAGCGATGATAAAAAACTGAATGTTCTATTGGCCGTATCTGAAGATTCCCATTTATCAACCAATCAATTAGCGGCCAATCACAATATTTCACAGTCATCGGTCGTTTCAATTTTAAAAAGTGAAAAGTATAAATCTTATAAGGTACAACTTCTACACGAGTTGATGGAAGATGATTTTGATAGGAGACTACAATTTTGTGAAGAAATGTCAAATATTTGCAATAATTATGCAAATTTCGTCAACAATATTCTTTTCTCTGACGAAGCTACCTTTTGTCTTACCGGTGAAGTAAACAGACATAATTGCAGATATTGGTCATCGGAAAATCCTTTTTGGTTTATGGAGCACCATACGCAGTACCCCCAAAAGGTTAATGTTTGGGTTGGCATTCTAGTCATATTATCGGTCCTTTTTCATCAATGGCAATTTAACTTCGGCTCTGTATTTGCAGTTATTGCAAAATGAAATTATACCTTTGTGCTATGCTGTATCCAGATGAAACAATGAACACCTTCCCAATAACAGTATCTGGTTTCAGCAAGATGGCATCCCACCACATTATGGTGTAAATGTTCGTCAATATTTGGATAACGTCTTTCCAAACAGATGGATTGGGAGGCGAGGAAGTATTGAATGGCCGGCTCGTTCGCCTGATTTAAGCCCTTTAGATTTTTTTCTTTGGGGATACGTAGAAAACAGGGTTTACAAAGATAAGCCCAACGATGTCGAAGATTTAAAAATCCGAATTACCAGAACGATAGAAGAAATTTCCTGAGAATTTTTACAAAATTCTATACAGGGTTTTGTAAATCGATTGAGTCATTGTCAAATTAGAAATGGAGAAAAATTTGAACACTTACTTTAATTTAGTTAGTTATTAATTTGTTTTTAATGATAAGTTTATTGCAAATAAATGAGTGTTAATTAATTCTGCTAATTTAATGAATCTTTAACATTTGAACATTAAGGTACTTTTTCTCAATTTTTTTCAAATGTAACATATTGAAAATTGTATACCGTTGAAAAGAGAATAGAATGTACTATCGAAATCAATAATCAGAAATATAGGTTGTCATTTCAAAAAAATATCGATGACGTCGTAACTTAAAAACAATTGAAGAAAAAAATAATTCAAGTATTCTCAAATGTAGATAATA
>JARFJB010000085.1:0-105000 GCA_036346205.1 Vesta saturnalis | reverse complement strand
TTTTATATATAACAACAACAATACAAACATAAAAAATACAAAAAAACAAAAATAAACATAAAACAAAACACAAAAAACAAAAAACAAACAAAAAACAAAAAAAAAAATACGAATTAGATTAATAATTTTCAATAGTAAAAAGTTGTAAAATGATAATAAGTCGATTAGCAATAGTAAAAAATTATTATTTATATAACATATGTATATTATAAAAAACAAAATATATCAATCACGTGAAAATAAATTATCAAATTTGACGTTACTGAAAAATAATATGCCTACTTTTTAAAAATAACTCCCAAATCTAGGGGGCAAATAAAAAAAACCAGATTGTATAGGATAATTATTTCTTTTAATGTGATTAAACTCAATTAAATTAAAGCCAGACGAATTGATTAATGATTTCCGTTATAGGATAAAATTAATTTATTTTTCTTGTAATAACATTCATGTATATACAGGGTGCGCCATTGGTGCGTCGAAGTACGATATATCCGTTACTAAAGGAGATATCAAAAAAAGTTGTTTACAAAAATTATCGGCAACTTCACATTATAAAATTATTTTCGTATTTACAGGGAGTCACATATTACCAGGGTGAATCAAACAACCTTTTTTTTTTTTAAATGGGACACCCCATATATTATTTCAAATTTAGATTAAGCTTATCTCCCGCATACTTCCAATATAGGGTTTCACGAAAAGCATTCTCATTTCAACGTCCTGTATACCCTAGACAGAACAACCTAATAATAATTTTTCCATGCATAACTTTTTGACATTGCTACGGTATTACGAGAAAGTACTATATCTTTATTATTGCACCAATTATAGAGCGAGCCAAAAGTAGAACTCATGATTTCAAATGAATCACTCTGTATTTTATTAAAAAATGTGAAAATACACTTTATGTTCTTTCATTTTTATTAAGCACCCCCTATAGCTAAAATCGTTAATTTCTGAGATAATATCAATTTAATAACAGAAAGAGATTTAAAAAAAAATCTATTATAACAAATTAGCCGTGAAGAAATAAAAGTGTGACAAATTATTATAAAAAATTCAAAAAACATCGGTTATTAAGAAAAAATTCTTAGAAAATTAATTAATTTCATAATAAATGTTCAAAATGTCGACCGAAAACATCAATGCAGCATTGCAGTCGATCTTCCAATTCTCGACTGGCATTTCTTAACATTTCTACATTAATACTCTGGAATACTTCTCGTATTCTATTCTTGATATCATCTTGTGTGTTTGGAGGTATTTGATACACACGGTTTTTCATATAACCCCACTTGAAGAAGTCAGTTTTACTTAACTCTGGTGAACGAGCTGGCCATGTAATGGGTCCTACTCTTCACACCCATCATCCAGGAAAATGGGTATTAAGATTATTATGAATTAATCTAGTGTGATGTACCGAACCTCCATCGTGTAACTCCCACACTCTTTGACGAATGTTAAAAGGAAGGTTTGCCAACAGTAATGGTAAATGATTTTCTAAATAAACCTGACCATTCACTGTTCCATCGAAAAAATGTGGTCCAGTTACGTGATCTCCAACTATACCACCTCAAACATCTAAAGACCACCTAGTTTGACTATGAGTTGCTATAAGACGGGGATTACTTGTCGAATAATAATGGAAATTGTGTCTATTCACAGTCCATTTTTATGAAACACGGCCAAGAAATCCGCCTGATTGTGGATTCGTTGTTGAGCCCATTCACAAAAAGCAACCCTTCTGGTATAGTCATCTTCGAGTAACTCTTGATGCAACTGGATATAGTATGGATGCATCTTATTTTTACGCAGTATTCGTCGGACGGACCTGTCACTAATATCATGCTGACACGAGATTTCACGTGACTAACGTGGATTATGCGTAACTTCAAGCATCACGTTAAATTCATTTTCCTCGTTAAGTACAGGTTTTGACCTTTCCTTTTTATTTGTTATTTTCTCGGGTTGTCTTCGTGAGGGAACTCTTTGTAAATTCTTTGTGCTAATAAACAATTTTTCATACATTCTCCCAGTACCCATATCATGTCTGTTAATTCCTCAACAGGAAAGTTCATTTCAAACAGTATTTAAGTGTTTATAAATTAATAAATATTACACAATCGCAAAGACGTTTGTTAAATGACAAGCTACTAATTATTACTGAATAATATATATCTGTCATTTGTTCACGACTAACTTGTTATAATATAAATTGTTAAAAAATCTCTTTCTGTTATTAAACTGAGAATATAATTCACATGTCACATGGTACATTTTTGATTACTTTCATTGGTTAAAATACAAAAACAAAATGGCAGAATAGGCAATCAAATCGGTGATAATTTTATCAACGCATGTTGACTGTCACATGATTTGAATGAATAAAATAGTTTACTGTCAAAGTGGCAAAAAGTTTCAAAGAAATAATTGTATTGATTATCTTGCAACTGTAACACTTACTATCAAAGTGACAGATCGTTTAAAATTGTAAACTTTAAAAAATATATTTTCTATTAACGTTCATTATATTCTCTTACCGAATATAACACGTATTATGATTAATAATCGATGATACCACTCGTTAAAACCTGATGAAAATTAATTTTCATCGGTTTTAACTCGAGCTATCACCATTGATAATCATAACTAGGGCTAGGATTTGTATGCACTTAAAAATGCCAAAATATGCATGCACTTATGCACTATAAAATGCTAAAATATGCGCTTAAATATGCTCTTAAAATTGGAGATATATGCATTAAAAGCAATATTTTATAGAAAATATGCGTTTTGCAGTTCGGAAAAAGAAATTAAAAAATAAAAATAATCACATTAATTTATTTTATTTATAAAAGATAATACAACTTTACAAAATAAATTTAGCCTACATAATAAATGAATTACTATTTACAATTATATACATTTTTAAATTATCAAAAGTAAAACTTGGTCGATTGTCTGTAAAAATTTTTTTATACTTGGAAAAACTCCTTTCAACATCGGAAGATGTAACTGGAGCGTATTTATAATTGTTCAATTCTACTATACTATATTCTTTCAGTTTATCTGCGATAGTAGCTTGACCAGTTGTTGCGTCATCTATTTTTCTAATTAAGGCAAAACCTACATTTTTCTCTAAAACATATTTCATTTCTTTATGTACTACAAGGCCCTTTGGATCTTTAACTTTAGCAAGAGAGGTACTAATATTATCTACCAGATTAATACTTTCTGAAATTGAACAACCTTGTCTTTCTAATAATGTAATTGTTTTTGACAAACAAACAAAATTTGAAAAAACAAACAGCAGTTCTTCTTTAATTACTTTCGTATTAACTGCGTCTTGTGCATTTTGTATACAAAGTGCATCATGTCTGTTAAATATGTTTACAATTTCTTTAATTGTATCAAAGTAATTTGAATAATACTCTGCTGCAGACAACCAGGTACCTCATCTTGTTATTACAGGCTCTGGGGGCAGTGGTATTTGGTGTGCTATTTCCTTAAATGTCTGTATACGATGTGGAGCTTTACGAAAGACTTTCTTAACGTTTGAAATTAAATTATTCACTTTTGAATATACTTCCCGCACTTTTTCCACGACTCTGTATAATCCATGTGCCAGGCAGGTGAGATGAATTATCTTGGAGTATAAGACTTGAACGCCTGCTCCAGCCTTGAGCATGTAAGGTGCTGCATCAGTAACAAAAAAGAGCACTTTCTCGTACTGAATCAATACCGACTCGATAACAAGGCCGCAGCGCTCTGACGTCAGGATCCTGTGACGTCAGCATGTGGGGGCCATCCGGCGCAATGCACTACCGACTTCGTAGGTATAGTGCAAATGCACATTGCAGCTTACTGTGTGTTCAGTATGCATTTGAATACGTTGTACTTACCATTTGTTTGTTTATTTTGCAGAAGTCTTGCCCAATTAAAAGTAGATAGTGAATAATTATTAACAATAGTATTAGTGAAATAGTTTAAAATGCCTAATAAGTGTTGTGTGCTCAATTGTAAAGGAAATTATAAAAGTAGCCCTCGTGTACACGTGTTTAGTTTTCCATCTATTGCACCGTTAGTGCAAAGATGGCTGTCGGCTATTCCACGGAGAAATTTTGTTAACATAAAATATACGAAGGTTTGTCAACTACATTTTAAAGATAGTGACTTTATTAAAAATATATCGGCCCAGGATTCTAAAACGGGGCAATCTGTAACAGTGCCACTCAAAATCCCTCGTTTAAACGCAGTACCTTCACAATTTCCTAATTGTCCTGGATATTTGTCTAAAAATGTATTAAATCGCAAAAGTCGAGATGAAAAATTAAAAGATTTAGATGATTTACACTTGCACTAGGTTTGGCAAATACAGACAATTAGCTGGAGGACTATAATATATCTATTCGACAATTATATGAAACTGAAAAACGAATTCGTTCAGTGCTTAGTTTACATTCAAGTTCATTTGGTGTGCAGGGGCGCGCCAGGAGCATGCGGCGCCTGTGTCAAAATTTTTGATGGCGCCCCATTAATTAAAAACATTTGTATCAAAAACTAATATTATAAATATTTTGCATGCCTAGGTGATAAGAGCCCCAACAACTATAGGTTCGGACACTTTAATTTTTAATTCTCTAGTAGCATTTTTAAGTAATACGACATGAATAAAAAAATAATGAATAATTAATTTGAAATAGTATAATTTTTAGGCTTATGTTTAGGGACATTTAAATGACTGTTTTTGTTATATTCTTAACGCATTGAAATAAAAAACACACAAAGATTGAAATAGTCTGTGTAAACTTTTTTATTTAAAATACAAAATTACAAACGCAAGAAAACAGATAAACAACAAGTTTATCCAGTATGTCAGACTCAATTGAAATTATTGCGAGATCTGATAATCTATTTTGCGCCATTGTGGAGCGTAAATAACTCTTTATGATTTTTAATTTCGAAAAAGACCGCTCTGCGGACGCAACTGACACAGGTAATGATAAAAGAATACGGAGAGCTACAGTAAAATTTGGAAAAACTCCTACTAAATAATTTGAATAAATATACTGAATTATTTTGGATATATCTTTTTTTGAATTCGTAATAAATACTTGACATTGTAAAATTTCTTCACATAAATCATCTGCGTCAATATCCGACTGATTTTCATGAGTTAATTTCGCTTGTAATTTTTTGCAGCAAGATAATAGGTACCTATTTTTTATTTTGTAAATTATCTAATGAATATAAAAATTGGAATGAATCCATATGTTCTTTTAATAAAGAAAATCTGTCTTGTAACGAAATTAAAGTTTGATCTATTATACAGAAATAAAAATTTACTTTGAATAAATTTTCAGGATTTGCTATAGGTTGATCTTCATGTTCATAATCAAATTGAGTAGATTTTTTACGTCGTCTTAATGGCCTCGCACTACGAAATTCAGTTTCTATGTCAAACTTTTCTGCAATTAATTTGGAACTTTCAACAATTTCTGCAAAACTAGTATCAGATCGATAATTAGTTAAAAATGTATTTAGTTTGTTTAATGCATCCAAAGCAAGTTGCAAATTTGTAATTTGAGATTGAAGCATTTTACTCACAAAATTTACTTGATTTAAAATATCATACCATACTTTAACGGAGCAAATAAATGTAAATGTAGAAATTTTTTCTCCCAGACATTTTGCTTGGTATTTAGATTGTTCGTCGACTCTTGTGTGGTCATTGCAAATTTCAAATAGTGCATCAAAAACTTCTGGTAAATATTTATAGAGAGGCTTTATGGCATCAATTCTACTTGACCAGCGTGTTTCGGATAAGGGCTTTAAAGTTAAATTAGTAACATGCTTGATTAAGATATTCCATCGATTAGTAGACGCTGAGAAAAATTTGTATAATTCTTGTATTACATTAAAAAAATTTATTGTTGCATGGTTGATATTAGCGGCATCATTTACTATTAGATTCAGGCTGTGAGTCGCACAAGGAACATAAAAAGCTCACGGGTTCAAATCTAAATTTCTTTTTTGTAGACCACTATTTTTGCCGCGCATGTTAGAGCCTCTTATATTATTTACGTCTAAATTTAATGTTTTTAATAGATCAATAAGAAATGTTGTTAATCCAGCCCCTGTAACATCTAAAATTGGATAAAATGCTAAAAAATGTTCATGTATTTCAGTCGATCCTAATGCTAAATTGAAATGAAAGAGTCAAATTATTACACTTATTTGCTCAATATGAAAAACATTCGGAGTGCAATCTAATATTATTGAAAAATATTTATTTTGTCGACATAAATTTATAATATGATTTTTAATATTAAAAGCCATTAAGGAAAGTATTTCATTTTGGATTTTGTCTCCTAGATATGTTGGCATTTTGTGAAATTCAGAAACGCTATTTATACGTCGTGTGTGTTCCGATATAATAGGATCAAACTTTTCTAGCATTTAAACATATTTTAAAAAATTACCATTGTTGCGATTGTAAAGATTATTGCTTTTGCCTCGAATTGCTAAATTTTGTTTACATAAAAATTGAATTACATAAATTATTCGCTTTATTACTTCATACCATCGTTTACTTTCAATGTCTAATATTGTTTGCTGTAAATAATCAACAGTAGTTTTATTTTTGAACGATAGAAGCAACTCTGTCCATTTTTTGTAGTTAGTAAAGTAAGTGGAAGTTTTTTCATGGCGGTTCAGGTACATTGCTATATGATGCCAGTCATTAAATCCCTGAATAAATCTATTTTGCTGAGAAGGTTCGAAAAGTTTACAACAAAAGCAATAAACATTATTTTTCGTAATTGAGTAAATCAACCAATTTCTATTACATTCTTCACCATTTTTAAGTTTCTCTTATAGTAACTTTCAGAAAATTTTCGACCCAACAAATCGCGCGGAAAATTAAAGTTTTTATTTGTTTAGGACCCGTTTTATAATAGCTTGCCTAGATATGTGAGATATTGGTTCCGGCCAAAGCCCTGGGTCATCAAATGCACATTTATTTATTGTATCTGTACCTGTCTCTTCAGTATAGTCCCCAGATCCAAAAACAGGGTAATTTCTTCAACGATTTGATTATCTTCACTGGGAGTTGGTCCTGGCTGACTTTGTATTTTGAATTCATCTACACTGCAACCGGGTACTGATTCCTGAATTGAATCTGGCGGATAATCTTGGTCAGTTCTGGTCGTTTGTTTCGTAAAATACTGTGTTAATCTTGAATCATTTTCTCTTGTTCTTCTTGGCGTCTTTTTATTAATTAAATTTTGATGCCCGGAGAGTTTCTTTTCTTTCTTTCTTGAGACATCTAAATAAAATATTCAATAAATTATAAATGTAATTATTCTATTACCAAAAGTCTTGTTTGCGTTATTTGCTTTAGTTTTGCTTTAATTATAGGAAAGTATGAAGTAACATTTTCGAATAATTTCGCTTTTATTACTTTTTTTTATAGATTTTGCAAACACGATCGCTACCCCCATTGGCAAATGCGTATTGTTATGTATGTATGTTTATTTTAAATGCAAAATAGCTTACTTTTAATCTTTAATGTTCTTGATATTCTTAAATTCACATTCACTCACAAATATTTTAAAAATACAAGGTACATACACTAGTGCAGTACTGCTTGCTGAAGGAGAATGAAGCAAATATAATGTTTGTTCAATCATAGACGATTTCAAGTAATGCATGTTTTAACAAGATTAAACGAGTTAGAACGCTTGCGCTTCATTTTGTAAATTCGTGCGTGGACAAATTTCCGCCGCCGCGTCGTCCGCGCACTCCCGCCCCCGCGGCTATATATCCATCGGCGATTTAATATGAAGAATCCACTGTATACATGATATTAACACGACTGTACGAACTATTCATGTTAGAACAAGAATAATTACTGAGATCATAAATAAGTTATAATAAAATAAGGCGATATTGAATTATTTTAATCGCAACCTATAACGAATTTTGAATTTATATACATTTTTAAGGCGCCTTTGGCCTCCTAGCGCCTGTGTTCGCTGACACATTCGACACGTGGACGGCGCGCCCCTGTTGGTGTGATTAGTATAAATTCATTCCACGATGATATATATAGATATTCCTACAGTAACAGAATCAAATTATAATTTTAATCGCGATAGGTATTTGTATTAATGAAGCAGATATAAATAGCGTAAATGATGATATGCCTGTTATTACTTACTTAGCTGGATATTGTTGCCACATTGTTTTAAAACGAGTGAAATGTGAACATTGTAAAAATACATTACTTTTGTTAGATGAATTAATTGTAGACGATAATTATTTTAATCTAATTAGAAATATTTGTCGAGGTGCTTTACTTTATCCTAAGTCCGATGCCGTAAATATAGTGTTATATAACTATTTAATAAATTACTTCAAGACTTTGAGAACGATTTTTTAAGTATAACGTATAACTAATAAGCGTGACTTTATATCGAAATATGTTTTAAATTTTATATTTGCCAACGAAGTTTTAAACGAATTTGTTAGTTGTGAAGAACATAATAAAGACTTCATTGCTCTAATAATCATAAACTCTACCACAAATGCTTTATTCAAAAATTACTGTAAAAAGAGTAACGATAGGTTGCCAAAATTAAATACTCTAACTAATTAAAATTAGTATATTTTGTCCATTTTGTCACATTTTATTATAAAATTTTAGTAATAAGTTATACATATTTAAGAGTATTCAAATTTATTAAACAGTTTTTTGTTTGAAATTTCGTTTTCCCGTTAAAAAACGAATGAGATGCGACAAGGGTTCGGTCGGGTGCAGCACAACCGTGCCGAGGTAGGCCTCAAATGCGTGACGTCACAATTCAGCGCTGCGGCCTTGTTATAGAGTCGGTATTGACTGAATACCCTGGGGCCACAAAAGAGCCATGGAATCATTAAACAATTTTGCAATTGCCGAATTATGTGTATTTTCAAAAACATCCATGGTTAAATGATATGAACTGGTATTCGCCTCTCCAGTTAAAATGCCTAGTATAATGTTAGCAACGTATCTGAAAATAAATTTTTACTAGAATAAATCTTTAGTTGCAACAATAAACTTAAATCATTATTTAAAGAACAATACATTTTAAAAACGAGTGTAGGTGTGATTGGACAAAGAAATATTCTTGATTTCGTAAAACCTTCGTATTAGTACATCAGCCATTTAATCTAACAAAACAATAATTATGTTTCTACGTACCTGCCAACGCTAGGTGTGTGAAGATAGCCGTGTTATTTTGGAATAGCAGAATTAAATCATACGTATAATTAAGCACCCATTAGGCGCTATTTTACACCGTTGTAATAAAGTTTTGCGCCCTAATAGGAAAAAAGTTATTACAAAAAATACATTCATACGGCCAAGTTCACGTAACCGTGAATTTTTAAAAAAATTAATTTCGTTCGGTGTAATAACTAGGCGCCCTTTAAGCGCCGAATGGCGCTGTTGCAATAAAATTTTGCGCCCTTATAGGAAAAAAGTTATTACAAAATGCTTTGATACGGCCGATTTCACGGAGCCGCATTTTGCTCAAAACTATTTTTTCATAGACATCAATTAGGCGCGTGTTAGGCGCAGTCTTGCGCCGTTCAAATAAAATTTTGCACCTAATAGGATAAAAGTTATTACAAAAATTGTGTTGATACGGCCAAGTTCACGGTACCGCGGAAGTTATTAAAACTAACTTTTTCTTAGGAATTAATTAAGCGCTTATTAGGCACCGTCTTGCGCAGTTAAAATAAAATTTTCGCACTAATAATAATTTCTTTTCGATGATCTACAAAGGATAGTATTGCTTTTTCATCGGATCGCTTTCAAATGATCATACTGTATCTATATTTTATTGACTCTTTTATAAATGTATTTTAGATTAAATGCTTTGAAGTAGAATTCAGCTAAGAGTAAAGTAGAGCGCTTGAATTCAAATCATGTTTATCTGCAATGTAGGTATAGATGGCAAATTTGAATAACAGTAACAAATTTTTACGAAAAACTACGAAGATTTTTAATGTTTTATCTTACTTATACCTGTACATACACTAATAATAATTATAAAGTGACACAAGAATAACATAACCAAAAAACAAAAATAATGTCAAGTACTTACACACAGTGTTGTTAGACCATATTAGAATTTGATATGTACCAAATTTTTATTTTTAAATTGGCAAAAAATCAAATATAGATGCCGGTTTAGTGTCAATATGGCGGTAGTGATCAAAAATACTTCACATAAAAACTTGAAGGTCGGATTACTTGTAGCGGTATTTTTCTGTTTGCATTTCATCTGCTAATTAATTGAAAGTTGTTTTAACCCTGACGAGTTATGAAATAACAAAGTTGATCACCGTTTCTCTATTTCTGTGTCCGCCGCCAGTTGGCGACTCTTTCGATTTTATTTGCCAATACATTTTAAACGTGTTAAAGGAAATTGTCGCCATTATTAAACAATAACCGTATATTCAGATCAGTGTTAGTTCGTTTTAATGCACCTTATTACAATTTTTGTGCTTAATGACATATAAGTAATAGTCTTAGCTGACTTTTAGTATAGTAATATACAACAAAACTATGGCCTAGAGAAGCGCTTACATCAGAAGGTTTATGTAATACCGCAGTGGTATTGTGGTGTCTGTGGTACCATTAATGATAATTTCCTCTCTGAAAATTACGGAAGGTAGGACCTTCGGCCCCCATGAAGAGTTGGTTGGAGAAATTTGTAGATAGATACAACACTTTTATGATGTAAGAATTTATTTGATAAAAACATTGCAAATTCATACTTAGATACTATACATCAAGAGATGACAAGAATGCGAAAATTCTTTTAACCAATGTAACTTTCTTTTCCGTGTCGTTATAACGTTCTATGGACCCGTCATTCTATTACATATGGTAAAATAGTGACCTACTCTTCGGCAATTGGATGAACATAATAACAGATCTAAATTGGTAGTCAATATTTTGAAGTTTTATTACGCTAATGTCATATCCTTATATCAAACGTTCCGTTTAAATCAATAAAAATATTTAAATATGTTTACAATGTGTACCATTACGCTTCCACAATTACATTTTGTGGTTTTAGTAATGTATCTTCAATATTTTTTCAATTGCAGTTACGTTAAAATTATTCAAATTAATTAACATAAATGGCAATACTTTTGCTTCGGCGACCAAGTCTTCACAGGTTCTGTTTTGTCATGTATAACTGCGAACCAAATTTTTCGAGGACGTAAGTAACATTACAATTGCAATCAATTACAACTTCATCATCAATTAAATGTATTTCTTAAAAATTTTTGGGCAATTTGCAATCGATGTAAATACTTTTCCCAACTTTTGAGATTGTATTTTTGCTATTATCAAGATATCATGTTGAATTCATATGTTTAATATTGTGCTGTCACATAGTGCGCTTACCAATGCTTGAATAAAAGCATCCAAAGGACAAGTGTTTCTTAAAAATAGCGCACATTGTTCAACACATGATGAGCTTGATTCACTATATTCCCATTTCTTATTAAACTGATTTCAATTAGTTTATTATCAGTAACATACTGAATTTCTGAGCATGGTGTTCCATAGATTGTTCGTTTTAACTTTTTCTTTGTGGCGTTCTTATTCTTCCAGTTTTCAGTTGTATTTAGTTCTGAAAAAAAGTTTATTAGTTAACTGTCATAAGTACATACCTAATTAAAAAGGTTTTTTGTAATTGCATCTAGTTGATTAAAATAACTATACTCCTTTCCATCTATGATTAAAGCATGAAAGGATACCAGCAATTTCACCTTCATTTTAATTGAATAATTAACAAACCTTTTTTCTATAACATACCATATGTTTGTATCTGTATGTCGCAGTCTTCTGTTTGTGGATTTATAACGTCTCCTGAAATAAAGAAAGTTTTCGGTAAATATTATCTATAGATAAGTAAGGTATACTTTACCCAGTGAATATTGGACGGTATTGGCAAAAGTGGAGTTCACTTCACAAGTATTAATTGTATCTAAATAAATGTATCATGTTAAAATGCTAACAAAAAATTAGAATTTTACTCACTTTGATCACATGTTTTTGTAATAACCGGATCTTCACTTTCTGATAATTTTAACATGCCATCTATGCTTTTTATATGTTGTATTAGAAATTTATCCACATTCACTGGAAGGTCGTTGTGTGCAAAGGTAACCTGTTTCACGTCTTTAAAATAACTTTCAACGATTGCTGAAGAACCCGTATGACCACCGTAACCAAATTTTGGAACCATTAAACCAGACCATACCATTATAGAATTTAAAAATCTTAAGAAGTTCTTCTTGAATGGTAATATATAATAGTAATTTGTCATCAGAGATAACATTTACCATTTCGCTGCTTTGAAAATCCAGACTTTGGATCCATGCTTTGAACAATTTGGTGTTTCGTCGTAATAAACTTCCACTTCTTTCGAACTTGTATCTTCTTTATAATGTTCAATCACTGCTTCTTCAAAAGCTATTAATTTTTTCAAATTATTTATTGACGTTTGTGATGGTGTGAGGTTCAAATGTGCTCCACTGTAAATACTTTGACTACATATTAGTAGATCTAAAATAATTTTTTCTTTGTACTAAATTATCACACTTAATAAGTTGTCCCAAAGCTCTAAAGTAAAATTTCTTAAGCTTATCTTGTTTCTTTAGGCAGTCCCACTGTGTTATACTTTTCATTATGTGACCATAATCTATTCTTAAGAATACTTTTGGTGGTGCTGTATTGACGATGCTGTTGAAACATAGTTCTTCATATTGAGATAAAGAAAGTAACCTATCGCTCGCTAATGCTCCAAGTAAAGCCGCCGAATGGTCACACACAATTGTTTTTGGCATAAAAGCGCCTCGTCTTAACCATTCATTTAACCATAGTAATAAATGGTTTATATTATGAGTTTCCGAAAGCATTTGGTATACCGGAATTTGACCGTGTCTCTTTTCGAGATGTATTACTATGGAATATAAAAATACATGTCCAGACAAAGTGCCATTCGAACGTTTGATTTTTTTAACCAAGGATCCCGTTGCATCCACGGCTATAGTCCCGGGAGAAGGTAATGCACATAAAATGGAGCATATCCGAGGTTTAATAAAATGCTGTCGTAAGGAGCACTAAATTTCATATTTGCTACTGTTAATATTGGTGATTTTTCAACTTCTACTTTAATAATTTATCTCGATTTTGTTGTTTACATTTTCGCAACACTTGGGAAGTGTAAAGTGTTGCGGGCTCTGCTTCACCATATCGCATCCTTTTTATTCGCATATTCACGTCTCCAGTTGGTAGCAGACATCCCTTTGTTTAAATCGATCCAATTTCGTCACGCAGATCATATTTTAAAATCTTTTGACTTTGTACACCGACAAAGAGGAAGGTTTGTGGTCCGCGTGAAGTGTATTTTAACGTCTACCGGTGAAAAGGGTTTATTAATTATTTCAAACCTGAACCAATTATTGCAATCTTTACAATATGCATCCGCTGCCAAAATATCTACCACATTCTGATATGACTATCTCTTAAACATTATGCAACATTTAACATGTGTTTAGCCTCTTCAAATGTTTTAAAGAAAATATTCGTCCAATTAGAACGTAATTTATTCTTAGAGTCAAGGATATTATTCCAGTCTTGAAACTTAAGTAGCATATATGTATTGCAATATTGATCTGTGTTGTCTTCACTTTCAGAATTACTTATAAGACCTCTTCTTCAAGCACGATTTTTTCTGTTGTAGTTGATTGAATAAGGATATGTTCTTGACAATTGGCGATTCTTCTTGACATAGGTATAAATGCATTAGCAGACATACCTCCTGGATACTTTCACTAAGAACCTTCCACACCGTATCAGACTTTTTACATAAACCTTTTAGTATTTCATTTTATATGAAAGTAGTAATGTGTTCAATTTCAATGTTCACACATCGCTACCCTACCGCCAGCCATTTAAAAAATATCAAATCACTTTAAACACTTAAAACACATCAAACTTAGGTAACTAATAGAAGTTACAGGAACGTTTTAAATGAGTATTTTTTGCAAAGTTATGCTAGCGTAATTCATTATGTTAGAGAAATTCATATTTAAGCCAAATTAGCAATATGTACGTTTCAATATTTTATTTACAACTTGGATTTAAGTTACATTATGTTGGGTTTCAGGAATATAACCGCCTTGTCGCCATATCTTTCTTAATTTATGGTTTTACGTGACCATGTACAAGAAGCCGCCTTAGACCTGCAATCCTTTACGTTGTATTACTCGTGCGATCGACACATAAGTAGGTACATAATAAAGATCTTTTGATACTTAGCTATAATTTATTGATTCAGTTCTAGTTAAGATATTTGAATCTTCATATTTAGTCGATTTAAATACTAATATCTTGACGTTGGCAACTAACTGTATTCAATTTATTATGTATACAAAGTTAAATCTATAATTTTAATATGTTTAAGCTTATTATTCTTAATCAAATAAGAAATATCTGTTTGGTTGAGAAGAACAACCTGTCCTTTCTAAGAGTCATTAATCTTACCTGAATAGGTACAAAGTTCAATGGTGATTACAATTTTCTTTAGAATAGGTTTCGTTGACTTTTCTTTTACCTTTATCATAATTACATTGGTAAATATCAAAATAGTATTTAGGATTGAAGATCAAAAAGCTATTATCCTAAAAATTTCATAAAATATCTGTCGTTTGAATTGAATATACGAAAGAATAATGTAACCAAAATTATTTACCTAATAACAAATTATTTTTCATTCGCATACCGGTATAGTTGAGTTAGCAATCTAATTAAAATGTTTGAATATTTTTCATTAGGGCGCAAAATTTTATTTAAGGCGCAAGACTGCGCCAAATAAGCGCTAATTAATTCCGAAAAAGTTAGTTTTAATAACTTCACGGTTCCGTGAACTTCCGTATCAACACAATTTTTGTAATAACTTTTATCCTATTAGGGTGCAAAATTTATTATAACGGGCAAGATGCGCCTAACGCGCCTAATTGATGTCTATGATCAAAATAAGTTTTCAAATCCGCGCTGTTGAATATCGGAACCGTATCAAAGCATTTTTAATAACTTTGTTCCTATAAGCGCAAAATTTTTTCAAAGCGCATTGCTAAGGCGCCTAGTTATTACACCGAACGAAATTAATTTTTTTAAAATTCACGGTTACGTGAACTGCCTATGAATGTATTTATTGTAATAACTTTTTTTCCTTTAGGGAAAACTTTATTACAGGTGTAAAATGGCCTAATGGTGTTTTAAATTATACGTATGATTTAATTCATGCATTCCATTTAAATTTAACACGGCTATTTCCAAAACGCTGTAAATTGTGGAACTTCATCGATTTCGAACCAAGTATAATTTGATATCTATAGACTTTCAATTAATTAGATGGTATCATGGGACAATTAGGGTAAGTTTAACTTTTTTCTAAGAGTAGATTCATCAGGTGGTTAATCTTGATTAATGGAATGTCCGCAGCCATAACGCACTACAGTTTTTTATTAAATTGCGCAGATTTATTATTAGCACTACTTAAATTATTAAGATCATCAACAGAGACTGTTTTTTAGTTTTTAAACCCACACACTTTTGGTGTTTTAATGTGTTAAGGTGTTGTGTTACTTGAAACCGCTTATTTGCACTGACTTTATACTCACACACTGTACAGGGTGTCCTATTTTCGATGTAATTGGGGGGTTTTAGCTATTTCCCAAATAGATAGAGTAAAATCATGGTCGGGACCCTTGGACCGATTTTTGAAACAAATTTGATAATCTAAAGAACATTTGAATATCTTAACTCGTTTGGGAAATATAGGGTGTTCTTCGTTTTATGCCGTTTTCTTTAAAATCCCGTAACTTTTTTGTTTGTGAATATTTAAAATTTTGGTAAAAACATCTTTGGTGCCTTTTTTATGTGCAATTTAGTGGCGTACTCGATTTTTTTCTAACTTAATTTGTTTCCGAGTTACAGACCAAAGTTGAATTTTTTTTAATGGTAACCATACTTGGCTATGACTCCATTATAAAGATTTCTTTTAGCTTTCTGAAAATATAAGTTTCATATATTTATCTCGGTAAATAAGAAAATTATAAATGATTTTTTGAAAAATACCTCTTGATCAAGTCATCTATGAACCTTTGTTTACTGCACTCATTCGTTGCTAGTTATTTGACATTTCACGCAGTTGTTTCATATAAATAAATGGTGGAAACGTAAATGTGATTAGATTTATTGTTTCAAAACTTTGCTTAAATAATTAATTATTCAGGTTTATAACTTTTTTGTGATGGCTGTCAATAACACGAAGTATGAAAATTTTGAAAAGTTAGATATGATTGGCATATACTATCAGTGTAATTTTAATGCAGACCAAGCTGCAGATGCATATTTTAATAGGTAGGTTGTGCGTTTAATACTTTAATAATGCTAGTATTTATAAAAACGCAAAATAATAAAGCTACTTTATTGAAGATTCCCTGAAGGAAGACATCCCAACAAGAATATATTCGCTAGATTAAAAGAACATCTATTAACTTATGGATCGTTTGAGAAGCCTAGGATCAAAAATTATGCAGAAATGAACCAACAAGACGACGAAATAACTGTTTTAGCAAGAGTTGCAGAAAATCCTAATATCTCCTGCCGACAAATAGGAACAGAAGTTGACATATCTAAATCAAGAGTACAAAAAATCTTAAAAAAATATCATTATACTCCGTACAAAAAAAGAATAATTCAGCACCTTAATGATGGTGGCTTAGAACGGCGAATTATTTTTTGTAATTGGCATTTAGAACAGATTAGACAAAATAGGAATTTTGGGCGCAATATCATTTGGTCTGATGAGAGTCATATTACGAGTGCAGAATTTTAATCGCAACAACAATCGATATTGGTCAAAAATAACAATTTTGTAACATTAGCACGCCAAAATCAAGGTAGATTTGGTTTTAATGTATCATGCTTTATTTTGGGGGGTAGATTTGTTTACCATATTTTTAACGGCAACCTTAACGGCGAGAGGTATATGGAAATATTAAACATTCGTCTTCCACAACTGCTAGATGAAATTCCATTAGTGCAGAGGGTAAATGTTTATTTTCAACAAGATGGTGCGCCTAGTTATAATACTGTTTTAGTCCGAGATTACTTAAACCGAAACTTTAACAATCAATGGATTGGCAATAACGGACCTATTCAGTGGCCAGCAAGATCTCCAAATCTTTCAATACTGGATTTCTTTTCGTGGGGATTTTTAAAAAATAAAATATATCATACTCGCCACGAAACATACGAACAATTGGTCAATTCATCCCAGGGCAGCAATTGAAGATTTAAGGCATACATCTATTCATTTCATTAAGGCAATTAAGTGTATTTCGCGCCCATGTGAAGTTTGTTTACATCATAATGGACATCAGTTTGAACAATATCTAGAATAAGAAAAAACTGTTATAAAATAAAAATGTAATTTTTTTCTAAATCAATAAGTTTTTAATATGGCATAAAATACTATGAGGGCATTTTTATCTAGTTTTAAAATAAAAAATAAAAATTGGACATAAAAAAAAGATGTTTTCACCAAAATTTTAAATATTCACAAACAAAAAAGTTACGAGATTTTAAAGAAAACGGTATAAAACAAAAAACACCCTATGTTTCTCAAACGAGTCGAGATATTGAAATGTTCTTTAGATTATTAAATTTGTTTCAAAAATCGGTCCAAGACTCTCGACCATGATTTTACTCTATCTATTTGAGAAATACCTAAAACCCCCCAATTACATCGAAAATAAAATAATATTTTATCGTTGGTCGTCAAAACCTCGAATTTGCGAATTTAACTTCGTAGAGTTACAGAAACGGATCGCTTTTCTTTTCCCATCCTTAGGACACAAAGTTCTGAACTCAACTATGTAAATTACAATAACAAGTACAACAGTTACAGGCAGGTAGGATCTTCCAAGAAATATTTATGAAAGCTGTATACCTAAAAGGTATAATCCTCCAGTTATTAATAATAGGACACTAGCATACTTAATACTCAGAGGATGAATAATTGTAAATACTGACTGTAAAATAAACTTTGGTAATTCCATGTTAAAATAAACACAAAATAAATAGAAGAGTTTTTTAAATAGTCATTTTTAAATCACATGCAAAAGTAACTGTAAAATGCAAAAACGGACAAAATATGCACTAATATTAAAATATTACGAAATATGCATGCATTTGTGGTACACATACTCTACCTGTTTATATTTCACTTTGCATATGATTACTGTAAGCAAAAAAAAAGATGCAAATGCATAGAAATCCTGGCTCTTATCATAACA
Organism: Vesta saturnalis; assembly: GCA_036346205.1. Classification (NCBI taxonomy): domain Eukaryota; kingdom Metazoa; phylum Arthropoda; class Insecta; order Coleoptera; family Lampyridae; genus Vesta; species Vesta saturnalis. The sequence continues at coordinate 86,559 of JARFJB010000085.1, read as the reverse complement.
CTAGTTATATTATTCCCGAAAATATCTCAGAAATTACCGATAGGGAGTGCTTAATAAAAATGAAAGAACATAAAGTGTATTTTCACTTTTTAAAATAAAATACAGGGTGATTCATTCGAAAAAATTGACAAAATCATGTATACAAGTTTTGGTTCGCTCTATATTCAATTGGTGCAATAATAAAGAAATAGCACTCTTAACACTGTACCGTTGCCAAAAAGTTATGCCTGGAAAAAAATATTGTTAGGTTGTTCTGTCTAGGGTATACAGGACGTCGAAATGAGAATGATTTTCGTGTACAATTGACCCTAACTTTTGAAATACCCTGTATAACGTAATGAAACCCTATATTGGAAGTATGGGGGAGATGAGCTTAATCTAAATTTGAAATAATATATAGGTGATTTAAAAAAGTATGTTTGTTCACTGATAATATGTAACACCCTGTAAATACGAAAATAATTTTATAATGTGAAGTTTGAAGTTGCCTATACTTTTTGTAAACAACTTTTTTTGATATCTCCTTTAATAACGGATATATCGTACTTCGACACACTAATGCAGCACCCAGTATGTGGTAAATCAGTTACTTTACAAAAAAATTTAATTGCTTTAATTAGATTAAAGCTAGACCAATTAATGTTTACGTTACAGGATATAAGTAATATTTCCGTTACAATATATAATTATTTCATTAATTGTCTTTTGATAAGATATTTTTAAGATTACCTTTAATGCAATAAATACGTGCAAATGGTTAAAATCAACCAATATTAAGGAAAATGCGTTTTCCAATGAGCTTTGTTCTTTTTACCTTCTTTGCCATTGTCTTGGTTAATTCCGGTAAGTTATTTTTTTTTGTAATTAAGTAATTGCAATATTACTTTTAGTAGTACCTACATCTGCAGAAAGTGATGCAGAATGCGTAAACAACTGTTTAAAAGAGGGTGTTGACATATATGCTTGTCATGCTGGATGCGACATAATTTGATGAGAAGTATGATTCCCGCACTATACAAGTGTAAACTTAACATTTCCGAAAGTACTAAATAATATTTTTTATAAATAGTGTAGTAGCATTACAATCATTTATTTTGCTTTGCCGTAAATCGTGTCTTACTGAATATTTTTTTTGAGCTGTGTTCCTATGTTACCAAATAATATGTACTTAATTGGTATATTTGTGAAATTAACATAAGCATTAAGGCTTTTATTTGACTTTTTTTTGCTTTACCTCTTACCAATTTTTTGGCACATCCATGTTTGTTATAAAAACTGACTTCAATATGACTTCTGAAATTCCCATTATTATTAATATTAATAAAAAGTTAATAGGTTTTATATTCTTACGTTTTGTACTAAGGGGGTACGAATAGTGGTTTCAAAAAGGTAAAGTTATCTTTGTGCCTATGTTCTGTTTTAATTAATGATTTCTATCGACGTATATTGTGTATCATGAAACAATTCAGATTGTTCCTTACGAGAAATTGCCGCTAATTAATGTACTTAGTGAGACTATAGTATATATCAAAATTCCACATCAACAGAGTAAACAATTGTGAGATGGAATAAGTTCAAATAATTAAACTACTAATTCATAGAAACGCCTGATCGTCTTAATAAATAACTTGTTTCCAACAGAAAATTGCCAATTAATTAGATAATTATGTGTACTAATAACCTTAATTCAAGAAATGCATTACCTGTATTAAACGTTCAAGTGCATCACAGTATTTGTCTGATGGAAATATGTTTCTAAATAACAATTACAAAGTAAACAAAATTATTCGTAATGGATAATGTGGTTTATAAGTAGTGGGAATGTGTATTATAATTAATGTAGTTAAAAATTGATAAGATTGCACGTACATAAAGCAAAAGATAATGTTCGAGAGTGCTTAATTACAGTTATATACAATTGAATTAGCTTGCCTAGAACATCTATTAAATATTTTACATTATGTTTCAATGCAAATTGTAATTATTATTTAAATATAGTATTATCTAGAAATAAATTGATTCTCATACGTGCATAAATTGGTCATAGGTTGCATCGGGATTACAAATGGAATGTGAATAATTCTGATAAAGTGATACATAGAAATTATTTGTTTAAATCTAGGCTTTCGTTGATTTCCAACTGCTTTAAAAAACATACCCCATGTACCATTAGTTAGTCAATTTCTATATTTTTGAAATCTGATCTAATAAAGTTATTCAGGACTGTAAAATTACGAAGTGATATTTTTGTACACAAGTTACTCTCTCCTGAAGTATTATTATTAAGTACAATTGCTTAATTTTATTATATTTAAAATCAATGAGATCTCGTCGACGCTTGGGTTATTGACTTCCCAAACTCCACTACAAATAATATACCGAGGTTATGCATGAAAGACGCGTCGTGATTCTCCATCAGGCATATGGTCACTTTGAAAGTTGTGACCTATTTATCAGAGCTTAAAAGTTTGAATGCTAACGTATTTTGGTTGGATCTTTTTCTAAATAGTTATTTACCGTTTTCTTGTTACTAAACAATTCTCTCCTGCTAACTAGCCATCTAAGGCCTAAAAAAATTAACCAAAAACTTTAGGGTCATCCATATGAGGCGGTTTTGGGTTCATCTCGCATTTACCGCTGGACTGAAATTTATGTTTGTTACCTTTTAATGGTATTTTTGTTTGTTATAATATATTAAGTATTAAGAATGGTAAGGATATGACATGGCCGCCGAAGGCAATTTTTAGAGACAGAGGGAAGCGAAGCGAGACCAGCTAAACTCAAAGTTTGTGATGCTTACACAATTTTTTGTACGATGTGTTTTTTTATTCTCTAGTTTAGTTAAGAAAACGAAATTATGGTCATAGTTTCTATAGATACAAAAGCACTGATGAAATACTATGTATACTTACTGCTATGTAGAACGGTAAGTAAGCACTTAACAATCGTGTTTGAGTTTAACAACCATAGTAACCAATTCTGAATGTTCAAGTGAACCTACCGTACCAATGGTAAATTGATAAATACGACTAATCGGACAAAAAAGTTTTTATATTTAAGTTGAAATTAGTAAGTAGTTTTATAAATAATAGTCAATACATGTACAAAACCTTTCTGTTTGTTATTTATCCGACAATGTGGTAACAGGTCAATATCAAAAAATCCACACCCGTATTCGATAATTTAAGCTAAAGGGTGGTATAATAAAGTAACGTAGCATGGTAATTGCTAATCTAAACAAATAATTAAACGTAAAAAATAGGCTCGTTATACAGTTTAAAGGCTCAATAATATTTTACAGATTAGCCAGCAGACAAACATTTATTGGCTATCATAATTCTGTCCGAAACTGAAGGCTAAGGAAGGCCACCCAATTTTGCAAATCTGTACCGAGCATGATATTTACTCTGAGTACCGAAACGTGTTCTCCTATTCAATTATAAACGTGGAAAATCGATATTTCTAAAGTCAACAAACCTTAGAGAATCAGTTAGTTTGCAAGACCAAACCTACTCTTGTAATGAAGCCATATTCAGGAATTTCTAGATAAGTAATATTAAGTTCCGCATAATTAGACCTACTCAAGGGTACCAATAAAATTACTATCAGAATATGTGTATACGTCATAGACATATATACCAACAAAAATCAAAATGTCAGACGTTACTTCGTAAAGAGAAAAACTGTTGCTTTTAAAAAAAATCAATCTACCGCGTTATCTATTTGTGTTTAATTAGACTACGATAAGTATTCCATAATATGTAAAGTATTACAATAAAGAAAGAAATTGTGTAATATATGACGTCTAAATCACAGTCAAAATATTGTTTGAATTTTTAAAAATCATTTTAGGATGAAAATGACCAATAATGGAAGTATCAACAGAGGAAATGCTCACTATCGGGCGAAAGAAAATCCTACAGTTTATAAAGTGCAGCAGACACAAACACCGTTTCAGTTTTAATATGTAAGCTGAAATATTCGGAATGCGAATTCAAAATCAGTTTTCAAAATATCAGGACCGTATTTTAAAAATTTAAGTTGATGGTGGCTATAAAAATAGGAAAGGTCCGATTGAAAAATTGACTATACCATGTTAAAGCCCGTAACAAGTTACTATCAAGAATTGTTTGTACTTTTGCTCTTGCATTTATAATAACGCCAGAAAAAGTAAAATCGAAACTTCAAAAATTCTACTTTTTCAAATATCTCAAAAACAAAAAATCACATCGATTTTATGTCATTTATTGGTTAATTACAATTTTTTCCAATTTAAATTGTTTCATTATTTAGATATATTGAGAATCTATTACGATGTATATATATATATATATATATATATATATATATATATATATATATATATATATATATTATAATCTTCATTTTTTAATGGCAACACTATATTTTTTAATGCCTTGTCTTCGTCTATTAATCGGTTCATTTCTATTAAATATTCTATACATATCTCTAATAGTTTAGATATTTAAGTTTGTTCAATTTTTTTCGTTGATAACACTGATGAAGAGTAACATTAGTCGGTCAAAGCAAGCTGTGGATACATAAGAAACTAAAAAATATTAACTTAAATACATAAATTGTAATTATAATAAATTTTGTATGAAACCATCACTTTTAAGAGATATTTGAGATGTTTTTAAACGATTCATCGTAAAATTAAACAATTTAATCAAAAGAGCGTAAAACAAAAGATGAACGAAAACAAATGAAGAAATCAAACTTGTCAAACAGTGCTAATATTTATGTCATATGGTATACTTACTTCCTAAATTACAAAGTGAATTTTTAGAAAGAAGATCTTGTTAATATGATTTACGTCATTGGTGAAAGCGATAAAAATTGTCTTTTAGTTCATCGAATTTATAAGCAAAATTTCCAAATGCACGACACCCGCAAGTTTCAGCATTTGCAATATTGAAAGAGCGTTTCGAGCAGACAGGCAGTATTCAATATGAAGACAATTTAGAACGAGAAAGAGCCGCAATTAACGAAGTTAATGAACATATAGTTCTACAATCCGTGATTGAAAATCCTCAAATTTCTTGCCGACAATTGGAATTAGAAGTTGAGTTTCAAAACATCAGTTAATAGAATTATAAAAAATATAAATATCATCCATACCATTCCAACTTGACAATAATTAGACGAGGATGACTTCGTTAATAGATTAAACTTTGAATTGGGCCATAAATACAAATTTAGAAAACCCAACTATTTTAGCACGATCTTATTTATTGATGAAGTACTTTCCACAAAATGGATACGTTAATAGACATAATTTCCATTATTACGATACTGAGAATCCCAGATTTATAATTCCTGTTGATCATCAACACCGCTGGTTACTAATGTTTGGGCAATTATTGGGAAAGAATTATAGGACCATATTTTTTGAAAACACGGTCAATGGAGATTCATTTTAAACTTTTGCGAACGAATTTGAAACTTTTATTGAAGATTTACCTTTATAAACCCTTAGAGAAATGTGTCAATTAGATGGCGCTCCGCATTTTAGCAGAAACGTTAAAATTATTTAAATATCCAGTTTCAAAACAAATGGATTGGAAGAGGAGGCATCCTGGCTGCAAGATCGCCTGACTTGACAAAGCTGGACTTTTCTTTTGGATTAAAGAAAAGTCTATCAAACTCCTCCAACGACTGTAGATGATATGAGGCAAGAATTAAAGACGTCATTCAAAATATAAATGTTTCCACGTTACGAAAAGTAAATTTGTCGTTTATTCAAAGACTTCATGTTTAGCAACAAAATGGTGGTCACATTAAACATTTATTATAATTTTAAGTGTTTGTATTTCAGTTATATTTTTAGTTTCTTTATTCATAGCTTGCTTTGACCGACTAATTTACTCTTCCAGTGTTATCAACGAAAAAATTGAACAAACTTAAATATCTGAAACTATTAGAGATAGGTATAAAACATATTTAATAGAAATGAAAGCCGATTAATAGACGAAGACAAGGCATTAAAAAAATATAGGGTATGCCGTTTAAAAAAATGAAGATATAGCATTTTCAAATTTATGTTGAATTAATTTTTGTGATCACCGTGTATATTGAAACCCAATTTTGACAATAGATTAAAGTAAGCTCATGTATGAATAAATTCTATAAAGATTATTTTTATCTTTAAATACTGAGATATACTTGAATTATAAAAAATGTCAGTTTTAGTTAACTTTGCAAATATCTCAAAACTGTAAGATTTAGCTTAGTAATTCTTATAAAAAGATGTAAAATTATAAGGAGAATCGAAAAATAAAATAGTATATAGGGTGTTCTATTTAAAAATCAAAAGTTCTGTATTGTACCGCCTGTATAAACCAAACTATTTTTAGATTATGCAGCTTAAAAGAATAGACAACTTTCGTATTTAAACTTACCTAAGTTTAATGGCTATCGACCGAAGACGCACTATTGGGACAGCCTGTGTGTGTGTGTGTGTGTGTGTGTGTGTGTGTGTGTGTGTGTGTGTGTGTGTGTGTGTGTGTGTTTTTTTTTTTTCTTTTTCAATTTTTTGCGCTTTTTTTGCTGTGGTTGTGTGTGTGTGTGTGTTATATATATTTGTTGAATTTTAAATGTCCATCCTATGTGTTAAATCGATTTTCGTTGGTGTTGATGATTAACACCAACGTATAACATGAATACCATTAACGTGAAAAATACTTTCCGCCGCCATTTTGTTTTGTGAGGTCAATACCTTTTCGCCATTTTTATATGCCCACGGGATCGTATTTTTCAAAAAATAAAATATTTAATCTGTTATTAATTAGTTTTTATCAAAGGAGATTGCATAATTGTTATTACATTTCTTTTAATTAATCTACAGATTGTGACTAATCTATTTATACATTGGGTTGTATTCTAACAATGAGGATGAATTAATAGAAAACATAAAGATAACAATGTTCATAAAAAATATGTAATCTGTTATTAATATTTATTAGGGTCCGTTTTGATTTTCATCAAGGATATAAAAATCTAGTCTGTTCTATGCAATCTTTAAGACTGCATTTAAGCGCTAGCTCAGATTTTTTCAATATCTAAATAACGACATCGAAATTGTAACCTTCAACATTATACGTATATATATGAATAATTAAGTTACCGTGCTTTAAACGATTTTCACCTTGAGAACGTTAAATTATGTGTACAAGGTCAAAGCAGAAATAAAATGCATGAATACGATAACAATAATAATAATCAAAGGCGTAGCCAGGATTTATAACAGGGGGGGGAGGCAAACCATGGTCCATGGTCGCTCAAAATGTAAAATTTTAGGATCAAAAAAAGGCAAATGAAAACAAAGCTTTGAGATTTTAATTATACTTAAATTAAACTAATAACATTTTTCTTGGGTTTAAACTAAATTTATCCAAAACTTTCTTCACTATGCAGTCCTGATTTTCCTTCAAAAATTTTCGATGCACACTCATCAAACACAACCCAGTGAGTCTGTCATCACCCATTGTACTCCTGAGCCAGGTTTTTACCCTTCGCAGGCTACTGAACGATCTTTCCACGGTAGCAGTAGTGGATGGGAAAGCACTTAATATTAGCAGTGCATGCCTTGTTGCAGGGAAAAAAACATTAGCTTCCTTCAAAAGTGCAGCCACTTCAATGTCCTTTAATTTGTCTTCTTAAATTCTTTTCTTCCCATATTTGTACCACAAATCTAATTCTGCAGAGACATCACCCAACTTATAAAATTCCATGAAAGATTCTGCATTATTTTGAAATCTTTGAAGCCATTTTGAGCATGCTTGAAGGATGAAGATAAGTTAAAGCAAAAGCAGGTGTATTTTCGTTGGAGAATCTAGCATCCAAAGACGAAGTTAAAGAATCAAGATAGGGATGATTATTGACCGCTTCCAGTATTCAACTGCAGACTCAGATGGTGGATTACTTGTGTACTTGCTTTTGAGTGACTCGTGGTACTGACAACTCAACCCCTACTTTCTCTGCGATATCAAGTGATTTTTTAAATAATTCATAAGAAACATTTTCGACATCTTGTCGATCTTTTTGATTACATCTAGAATATCATCAATATGTTCTTCACCATAACAATCCATACTTTTACCTTGTAAAACGTTTACAACGGGTTCCAAAATTGCAGAGTATCTTGCAATTATGTTTAAGCCTAAGATGAATATTGGTTTAGTTGCACAGTGCAATTGGTAGGCAGATTTTCTTGTTGCATTTTCCTTCGACAGATAGATGTTCTAGTGCTTTAACAATGTCAGTGAAGCTTTCTGAAAATTTTTTATGCTCTTATATTTTCCGACCATTTTCCAGAGCCTTGAAAGATTTGGAACCGATTTTCGGGCTGGATTCACGAAAGAAGGTTATTGTGTCTTTAACCGTTGCAATTGTGTTTTTATTTCTGGTATTGCTAGTATCATTGACCACAAGATTTAGTCTGTGGCTGGAGCAATGGAAAAATAAAGATTTAGGTTTTTTTAAGAATGGCCTGTACACCACCTTCTTTGCCGGCCATCGTGGAACACCCGTCAAATCCGAATCCCACAATTATCGGCGGAAAAATTATTATCTTCTAAAAACTTTGAATTGCGCTAGGATTGTAGAACATTTTAACTCAATGTAGCCTACAAATTCCTCCCTGATTATTTTTGGCTTTCATCATAGAACCTTAATCCAATAGAAAGCTGCTCTTTTCCAGCGATATCTGCTGTTTCATCAGCCATTACAGCATAAGCTTTTGCCCGTTTACAGTCTTCGATTATTTTTCTTTGATAACTTCACCGCATAATTGTATGATCTCATTTTGAATTGTTGGTGAGGTATAGACTGCGTTTTTTGACATTTATCCAAGTGGCTCTTTAGCTTCTCATCACCAGAGTCAATCCTCAAATTTAAAAGGTCAAAGAAAACTCCCTCATTTCCTTGTTTTCTTCTAAGCGACAAATCATGAATTCCCAAAAATATTATGCATGAAATAATTGCTGACAATATTTGTTTATTTTCTTCAATCGTCTTATGGTGCCCTATTTGCAACTGGACTTCAACAGGAGCATTTTCAAGAAATGCTTTTGCAGCAGCTGTTGAAGATTTGTGGTAATGGCTGCCAACGTGCTTTCTGTAATCTTCATGTATATCCTTAAACTTCATGTAAGGCCTTACCATAAATGACCCCAAAACTCCTTTAACTGTAGCAATTCTTGGCGGAAATAAAATACAATACAAACATAGAGCACCTTTCAAACGACTTGAGTACACCAGCCATGGAGTATATTGATCTAACCAGCGATGATTAAATTTTCTTTTCAAGTGAATGGCATCAGAAGCAAAATCGTAATTGGATGATGGAACCCAAGGGTTTGTCAACAATTCCTTCTTTTTTTCAGAAGGCAAGTCATTTTCATGGTATCCATCGCGTTCTTCAGTTTGTTTAGAGGTCCCAGTTCCAGATACAGCTTCATGTAGATTTGAAGAACTACTTGAGCCTCCTTCAAAAATAGATTCCGATTTTGATGTTCCGACCATTTTATTTTCATCTCCATCACAATCATTGCTTCCACTTCCACTACTGTCATCATGAACTTTTTTTCCGTTTTAGAGATTTTTGACCTAAAAGTAATAACCTAATATCATTCTTGTTCTTAGTCCCTAGTATAAAAAATTAGTATAAAACAAAACTACCATGTAATGATAGATTATAATGTGGATATACTATATCCGATGTTAATATTTTTTTTCTAGATTAAAAACACAAAATGAAATTAATAGCAGTCCCATTTGAGATATCAGCTATCAAAATCGGTGCATTATTGTAATTTTTGTTATAATTAGAAAGCAAAAAAGTCGGCATCATAATAATGAAAAATATATAAAATTATATTAATAATGCACAAAATCTTTTGCCAAAGCTAATAAAAATTGTTTCACAAAGATACAAGCAAAGAGTAAAGAGCAATTGGCAATTTTGTAAAGGGCTGCAATTGAATTTTTTTCCAAACGTTGCGATACAAATAATTTTGAACAAAAATTAACATCGGATATAACATATCTACATTATAAGCTATCATTACATGGTAGTTTTGTTTTATTTGGTGCTGGTCGAGCAACCAATTTTCAAATTTTTGGACCATTTCTAATGGAATGAATTTTCTACTGAAATTATTTAACTTACCTTTTTGTAACCAATTTCTTTTCTGTGATTTCTGTCTCTTTATTCTGTGGTAAAACTATTGTTACGGATTTTCCCTCTTGTTTCTCAGGCAATAATTTAACACTGATAACTATTCACACCAACTTTATTTAAAACCAATCAAGTTAACAAAACAACACAAATATTCACTTTCTCAACACTTTTTAACTATTCCGCTTTTAAATCTCGCGCCTCGCTTTCTATTCGCCGTATGCAACTTCGTATCCTGCACTATGTACTGTACTGTACTGTCTGTCTTCGCGCCGGATAGGCAATTTTATATACCCTTTTTGAGCCTAGAAATTTCCAGAATATTCGCATCGCCGGTTTCCGTATATTCCTCACTTGTATCTCGATTTTTCTCGAAGAAAACCAGTGGCGTTTCGTTACACTATTAAATAGGACACTGTCGCTAGACAAGTGCACTTACACCAACTCAATAGTTGTTGCAAAAATATTGTCCTATGTTAGGATTTGGAGCAAGTTGTGTTTTAACCACTTGATAGTTTTGCACGAACTGCACTCGGGCGTGACATTTTTCCGTACACTGACGATCCCGAGTCTCGTTCAGGCAACTTTTGTTTTAACTTGTTGGTGCAGGTCTTACGTACGTTATAAGAGTATTTATTTCGGATTCTGATGTAGGATTGTGTATTGAATGTTTCAAAATATTTCACACAAAACTACTTATTGAGTAAATTTATTTTAATTAATTAATAGGATTAAAAATGTAGTTAAATGAAAACAAAAAAAGTGACAATTTTTTACCATTTTTCTCAAAAATGTCCGACTGTTAAGTGGTTGAATCGAACACTAAAATTGACGTATCCTGAGAGTAAATCGAACACTCGTTTTATCCAATTCTGGTGTGGGACAATTCTGGTGCACCAATGCATTAAATGCATAGATCGAAAACGCTATTAATATATATTTAGCACTATGTTTCAGTTTTTCAAACATGCTTTGTTTTTGCTGATGAAATATATTTTAGTGACAAAGGACACGCGAATAATTTTATTTATTAGAGGTTATTAATTAATTTTAAAATATTCATAAAAGCAACCAAACGACCACAACAACAAACAAAATATATAAAACAGATAACAAAAAAATATGCAGAACAGAAAAATATGTATATTTTAGGTTTAATTTTTTGTTTATTAAAATTTAAAAATTATTTAATTTATTTTTGCTCTTCCAGGGGGGGGGGGGGCAGTTGCCCCTCGCTGGCTACGCCCATGATAATAATGTTTACTGTCCAACAGAAAACACCAATTATAGGACAATGTGACAAAAAAGTAACTAGTAAAGAATACATAAATGCTTTTCAAAGGCGTAATTAGGTAAGTAAAGTAACGCATATAAAAGAAAATTGAACTCTAAATTACAAAAAATAATAAACTAAAATAAGACTAAATAAGTTGCTAATGAACATAAAACAAAGTTCTTGCTATGGTAACTAAACAGTAATCACATATATAATAGCATGAGTAAGTAAAATAACCCTTAAGTTTGAATGGCATTTAAAAGACTCTTAAGTGTGCAAGCATTACTGTGTACGGGATTTGACAAATTATTATACAATCGCATACTATTAAAATAGCATTTATACAATATATTTGTTTTAGTTGAGGATAATAAAAGTGTTTGTTGTAAAGATACAAAGAATTAAATGAATTAATGAAAGTAAGTAATCAATTTCATTGTATAAGTTTATATAAAATTTAAGACAATGTTATAGTTCTAAAATATCAAAATTAAGTCTTTGAAGCAAAAGGTCGTATTATCCTTATACACATTGTCCATTATAAAACTAATAGCTTTAAAAGTTTTCTTTGGACGCGTTCAATAAGATTCTTTTGATTAATGTAAATAGGATTCCACATTAGCGAACAATATTCAAGCTTTGAACGAACTAAAGAAAAAAATAAAATTTTTAAAGAAGTTACTTTACAAAAAGATTTGCAATTACTTATTATAAACCCAAGCGTAGTTATAGAAGCTGTGTTTGGATATGAAGGTGATGATTGAACGATAACTCACTGTCAAAATGTATTCCCCAAGTCTTTAACAACCTCAGTCCTATGTAGAATAGATGAATGAATTGTATAGTTAAATTGAATTGAATTTACTTTTCTGTCAAGTTGACGTTGAATAAACTTACTATCTTCGACGGATGATAGACGAGCAAATATTTTGAGATCATCGGCAAAAAGTAATTTTCCGCAGTCTATTTTTTCGGCGAGATCATTAACGAATAATAAAAATAGTAGATCATTAGACTCGAGGCACACCAGAATGGGTTCAATGGTAGCAAACGTAAAATTATTATAAGTAACCTGTTGTGAACGATTTTTAAATAAAAATCCAAGCAGATATTAATGAGTCACTAAACCAAAATATTCTAATTTAGCTAAGATAATGCCATGTGGAATCCGATCAAAGGCCTTAGCAAAGTCAGTATAAATGACATCAACTTGGCCATGATCATCCAGTACAGCAGAAATAAAGTGAGTCGTGCATGCTAAATTAGTCACCGTTGAACTTTGTTCCATAAAACCATGTTTAAATGGAGAAATTAGTCTTTTAACCATTGGATATGCGATATGCATTGTAGTCTGTTTTACGCTTCATTGTGTAATCCCTTTAATGGTGCTATCAATTAAAAGTAAAACATTGAAGGTCGACTGCTAAATTATATGCTAAAGATTTAAGCGGAAAATAAAATTGGATTAATACGTTAGCTAAAACACATAAAATTAATTAAAATATTGAAGGTCGACTGTTAAAATTATGTATACAAGGTCTAAGCAGAAAATAAATGCATTAAACGGTTACACATATGCTTTATAGATTGTTTTTACATTTCGTTTTGAGCTTCTTTTAATGGCGTAAAAATTGTTTTGGATTTTAATAATTGACTGTCTTGTTTTAGTATTAACAATGATTCATTAGGAATCCTCTTTATACCACACTCATACGTAAGTGTGTTAATTTAGGGATGACGTTTTAGAATCAATTGCATTTTAATACTCAGATTAAACTACATAAAATTGATTATTGATATGGAATATCATACATTCTTCAAAAAACAGTAAAATATATTCATAGCCGTAAAGCTTATAATACAGATTAATTACTCTTTATTTATATAGATCAGAGTGGCAAAAAAGGTGCTACGTCTAGCAATAAATTATCGAAAACATCCTCAAATCTGGCCGACCCTGTGTTAAATATTACTGTGAAGATATTTTCCGCAGTCAAGACTTTTATGTCATTCTTATGTTCAAAATTAAGGGCAGCGTAATTTAATCTTTCTAGATCTTCATACAGAGAATATCACTACCAGCATCAACTTCAACGTTTTCATCTTCAGCGATTATATTGTAATAGCTTATTAACAAGTAAAAACAGCTAATACCCCTGATACTGCTTCATAATAATACTTACTCGATTGTAATTAGACTTTAAAAAATACATGCAGTGGAGAATATACAATCTTTATTTTCCGCTATTATTATTACACAGATATGGGATTATTCTTAAAATTAGCTAATTTCCCACACCACCTTGAAATACTACATAGGTCTTCAATTTTTCTTCACTCCTGAAGCTGTACCGCATACATCTTTCTTGAGATTATCCAATTCCTGAACAGTATCATGTTTTCTAATACACAAGACATCATTTCCAATGTAGCGGTGTATACGCCGAAAAAATGTCTTGTGTCTTCTTCTTCTTTAAGCTAGACTTTGCCTCTATACACCATACAAGCTTTATTTTAGCTGAATTACCTCTGTCAAAAAAAGGGGTTATAATCAAATTAATCTTCGTCCCTTGTCGTACCCCACGAACTCAAATTTTGAATTTGTTAATAGCGCCATCTACTTGTGTATAGTGGTTTATTTTAAAGGTACATACAGGTCCCTGTAATGGTTATGTTGGGAAATTTGAAACAAGTGGTCTAACACTAGCTTTTAAGGCAAGACGTATGCATCTGGGCCTCAACCAACTGATCAACCGCGATCAAATCAAACAACGGGGGCTTCGCCCCTTGTCCTAGCTCAAAAAAGGCTTCATTAGAAAGTCAATAACGCGAACATGGTTATAGACCAAAAAAGTTAATAAACAAATAAACAAAATTTCCTTTTTTTCAAAAAAAAATATATTTCTTTTTTAGCGTAGTAGAACACGCAGGGTATCCGCTGTGTTTTATATTTGATGAAAATGACAAAATAACCGTATTAAAAAGATATGTAGCTTAGTGCTGACTTTTAATGGAGTTTGAAAGTGGGTTAATCCACGGGCATTGAATTCGTCACGGGCAACGCCGTGCAGGATCGGCTAGTATAATTTAATTCGGAGTAAGGCCGAACTTTGTTATTTGTTAAAAAGAAACATGACTTCTTCGTCTCGTGTGTGACCTTAGAATATACTTGTATTCTAAGTGTGTGACTAAAGAACGCCATTTTCGAGAAAAACGAAAAATTTCCGTTAGAAGTTAATATGGTAAAGATGTTTCTGTAATTTCTCTAAAAAATAATTACTTAATAGAGATTACATGCAGTGAAGACTGGTTTTATATTCTTTACTATATCTAAATTTTATACTACATATTGTAGTGCGACGGATATAATAGTTTCTAACATTGCCTTCGTTGGATCAAGAGATAAGCGAAACCACTTCTTCTTTCTTTCATACTGATTACCTCTGTTTAATGGTTTAAATTAAAAAAATACATATTTTGTCTTTCTCTTCTTTAAGCTAGATTTTGCTTCTATACAGCAAACAAGCTCTATCTTAGCTGAATTACCTCTGTCAAAAAAGGGGTTATGATCAAATGAGGTATACTAGCCTCTTATTAGAATACTATCTTTTTAATCCTCGAATTTTTTTCTACCATGCTATCACATAAGACGGATTTACATACAGGTTCTGTCTCGGCTGAACTGTCCAAAAAGGATTTTAGATTTATAAAATGTATGCCCAGCAGAGATACTAGAGTGTGGCTACAGAAAACAAAAAAGTGTACACCACACATAAATCTACAGCGAGAAATTTACACGATGCATTTACACTGCGAGTAACATTTTTTTTTTCGAGTTATCGTGGACTGATCTTTGTGATATGCGATCTTTAAGTAATCACAGTAATAGATACCGCTACATACTAGCGGTTATCGGGTTGTTTAGCAAGAGGATTTGGATGTGAGTTCTTAAAACGAAGACAGTCGCATCTAAAAGCATTCACCGTTGTTTGAAGAAAAGCGATCAACTTCTTCATATAGGTAAGATTTTGCGACGCGAGGCTTTCGGCGAAGGTTGTTTCAGTGATCCCCCACTCCAACCCTCCCCGAACATAACCGAGATTGTAAGACAAGTATAGGCGCCGTAACATGTTCTCGGGTCTTAGCCCCTTGTCGTGATCGGAACTTGTTCGTGGGCCTTCGTGTATTGTCGTGGTACCCTTAGTGGAAAATTTGAATTTGTATTATAATAAGTGGCTTAATGCTAACTTGTAAGATAAGTGTAGGGCTGCGCAACTTGCTCTCGGGGCTCTGCCCCTTGTCGAGGCCCCATTGGCGGAAAATTTGAATTTGTATTTCGCCCCTTGGCCAAACAAATTTGAATTTGTTTGTGCGCCATCTATCAGGGAAAATTTGAACGCTAACTTGTAAGACAGGTATAGGGCTTCGTAACTTGCTTTCGGGGCTTCGGACCTTTGGTGGAAAATTTGAATTTATATTTAAGTGTCTACATTCTGATTGCTTATTGCGAGATTTGAACTTGTATTCTAATAAGGGGGCCTAATGCTAACTTATAAGACAGGCATAAGGCTTCGCAACTTGTTTCCTGATCTTAACCCCTGGCCCCTAGGTGGGAAATTTGAATTTGTATTTAAGTCAACATTCTGATTGTTTATTACGAGAAATCTGAACTTGTGTTCTAATAAGGGGACCTAATACTTACTTATAAGACAGGTGTAAGACCTCGCAACTTACTCTCGGGGCTTGTCCTCCTGGTCCCCCTGGCGGTAAATTTGAACTTGTATTCTAATAAGCGGGTCTAATGCTAACTTGTAAGACAGGTGTATAGCGTCGCAACTTGCTCTCGGGGCTTCACATCCTTGGCTGTAAATTTGAATTTGTATTCTAATAAGGGGCCCTAATGCTAACTTATAAGACACGTATAGGGTTTCGTAACCTGCTCTCGGACCTTCGGCCCTTGTCGTGCTCTAGGAGCTCAAATTTTGTATTTGTCAATAGCGCCATGTGCTTGTGTATAGACTAACGAATGTTTTTTGCAATATAGCTGTCGTCACCTAGTGGTATATTTTAAAAGTGCATACAGGTCTCTGTAATGGTTATGGTGGGAAATTTGAAATAAGGGGTCTAACACTAGCTTTTAAGATAAGACGTGTGCATCTGTGCCTCAGCCAACCAATCAACCTCGATCAAATCAAACAACGGGGGCTTCGCCACTTATCCTAGCCCCTTGGCGGTAAATTTGAATTTGTATTCTAGTAAGGGGCTCTAATGCTAACTTGTAACACAAGTTTGCCACGAGTAAGATTTTAACCAACGACTATTCTAATAAGAGGGCCTAACGCTAACTTATAAGACAGTTATGGGGCTTCACAACTTGCCCTCGCGGTAGCAAGGATAGTTAACGTAAGAATAATGTCAGTTTTTCATATAAACATATATGCTAGAGAGCTTAGTTTTCGAGATACAGAGTGTTGAAATTTTGTAAAATAAATAGAATATTTTGAATATTTCTAGAACGGCAGATTTGAATAATTTTAAATTTGGTACACACTGAACTAATTAATTAGGGCTTATGATGATAAAATACGAAAATCAGTGAAGGAGATATGGGTGTACCATCGTCCCTCTTCAAACAAATATCCTACGCCACTGACTTTATTGCAAATCCAATAACGTCTCCCGATTTCTCATGCTTTTTGGAACAAAAAAGTGTGGTTCCGTAGTACACGTACGGCGCACCGTTTTCGACAATTTAATATTTTTAATGAAATAATCAGTAAACGCTAAATGTTAATATTTAATGCAGCACTAATGGAGGAGCCGCCTCTGTGGTGAAGTAATTACAAACCCGGTTGATATTTTTAGCAAATTTGTCAAACACTTTACAATATCTTCTAACAAAAACGCACCCATTAGGTATAATCTGAAAACTAATCATAAATTTGTCATTTTTCTTGGCAAGTGAAATAAATAATATAATTAACCAAATTAAAGCAATCATAATTCTGGTTTGATGAAATTTCTGTATTGGCGGTCAAGAAAGTGGCGTACATTATATCCGGTCCTCTTAGTACACTGATTAACGAATCCCTTTCTACAGGTGTAGCGCCATCATGTTTAAAATTATCTAAAGTGATTCTTATACACAAAAAAAAGGTAGTAGAGATAATATTTTGAATTACAGGCCAATTTCAATATCCAGTGCATTTTTAAAAATTATTGAAATAGTTGTGCATAAACCTATAAAATTATTTATTCAAGATGTAAACTTGTTAAGCAATAGCCATCATGGGTTTTGTTGCAATAAATCAACAAAGACAGCAATGCACGACTTTCTAAGTTTCTTCATAATTGTATCAACTCCATGCAATCCTGTACAGCGTTCTTTTGCGACCTATCAAAGGCATTTGTTATACACAATCTGGAGCAGTATGGAATAAGGGGAGTTCCCACAATTTTTCATCTTTACTCGGCCAGGTATGAATTTTGAATGCATAAACTCAAGGCCATGTTAATCTAATCTAGCGCAGACTTGACATTGAAACTAATTTTTACAAATTATTTTAATTATTAAAAGGTAACAATTACTATTGTTAAGCTAAACAACAAAGATAACTAATTAAATAATTAATTAATCTAATATGGTAATACAAACTTAACATTGAACTTGATAATACTTATTATAAATTCTTTTTGAGTATATAGGTAGGGCAACAGTTAGTATTATTACATTAAACATTGAAATACTTATTAATTTTTCTGTTGTTATAGATTTAATTATCTTTTTTCTTTCTATGTTTATGAATTAGATATTTCTAAATGTTACTCAAATCAATTACGTCAGTTTAAAAATTAATGCTTTGTTTATTAGATTGTATGTATAGCGATAATTACCTACTATAATAATATTAAATACTACTAACAAATAAGTCACACAACCGTTCATCACTAGACCAGCCAATTTCTGTTTCTGAATCGTCCTCCAAATTTATCACCAGTTTTTCGACTTGTACCTCAATCAGTATTTCGTTCTCTAAATATTTTTTTTCCTGGTCGATTACCTTCTTACAGCACTTTTGCCAGTTTTCTTGAGTAACGGCCGCTAATTCTTCTTCCAACAATCTTCTAACGTGGTTGAAGTTAAAGGTTATTTCTGTGCAACATTATTTTCACTTGAGCCCAAATCAACTCAATCGGGAAGTCCGAGTGATAGGGAGGTAGTCGCAGCACCGCATGTCCTTCATTACTTAATATACAATCAAACTTGTACGTTATATGTTCCTTTTGTGTAGCTTAATTATTTCGTAAAGTTGTGGTCTGTACATCAAAGGAGTGAACGGTATCTTTTTCTCTATTAACCACTTCACCATATCTGCTTTTTTCGAATTACTTGTTGGAGCACGATCCACCTGAACATTATGGTACGGCGCATTATCAATAACCAAAACCGATTGTGGTGGCAAGTTTGGTAAAAGTTTCTCACGTAACCATTTTTCGTAGTTCCCTTCCCGTCGTGATAGTCTCCGCTGCTAATTCCTGATTAAAATATTAGACTACAACCTGGTAAAAAACCCATTTCACCTCCTGCATGTACCACAATCATTCTTGGTCCTTTGGAAGTCCGTTAGTTGTGCCATCACTCCATGCCGTTGATTGTGTGTCCACTATGAACATATGTTTCGTCCATGTAGATGATTGGACGATTTAATTCTCCGTAGAATTGAATTTTTGTAATTTTCTTTATTTCTTTCTTTAAAGTTTTCTATTATTCTCCATTTGAAATCCCAGGTCTTTTAATATAACACGTAAAGGTAGCACCACCGTACCAACAAGTCATTGTGGAGTTTCTCGCGTAGCAGGAATTGTCACCGTGCACCCTCGGTCTTGTGAAAATTATATACTATATGCGAAAAGGTTTTTCGAATTCACAGGAGACGGACTTGGGGTTTCTTTGGAGTTGAAAATCTTGGTTTTCACCTTCTGTTGGACCTTCACCCTCTTTAATAATATTTGCCACTGATCTAACAGACACTTTTGTTGCTTCAGACACGGTTTCTTTTAATTGTTTCAAATATGTGGTGTTAAGTTTTTCAAATAACTGTACACATTATATATCACCTCACGCGTTTGACCACTTATTATTTGGCCACTTTTTCCCAATGTAGAACTCATATTTCTACACTCGCTTTTAAATCACAGTTGAAAACGAACTAACTAATAAAACATTTTGAATATTTGCTAATCAATATATTAAGGAATGTCAACTATTAGGATTTCTTTAATGAGAATTTAAGCAAATGCCATTAGCATTACATGGGCAAAACTACTTATTTATTTTTATGTTTGTGAAAGTATTTGTTATTTATACATATTTGTCTAATAAATTTGAGTATTATGAGCTTTAAAATTCACATAGGACACAAAATGGTTCACTGTCGTTTTGTTGCAATAATGTTAAAGAAAGAGTTATAAATTAATAACAGAAATAAAAATTAATTAGTGTAATACAAAATATACGGAACCGCTTTTGGTGACGACGCCACTGACATGCCGCGCTTAAGAGACTTGAAGCTGGAGGAATGCGCATCCAACGTTCAGGCATTCTTTGGCCGCGCGGACTGTATGTATTTAATAAAATTAATAATAATTTTTAATTATTCTAGCATAACTATGCAACCTCGTTCATACGTTCATAGCCAACATTGTAAAAACAAAAATAGTAATCTATGTCAGAATGACGTTTAACACTTCATTCCAGATAGATATAAATAATACGTGTTAACTTAAAAAAAATTCCAAAGCCACCGCTTCTACAAAATATCTTTGATACATTTTAACCATTTTCATTCATATTTAATTATTTTTTAAACTTACCTTGCATTATATTAAGAAACGTTATAAAGAAAGTTGTAAAATTAAATTTTCTTAATAAATTGTTAACTTTTTTAAAAAATGAATCTTATTCAGAATTGAAAATTTAACACTTAATTGTAATTAAATTTTTAACCAAAATTAGCCCGTTCTACAAAAATTTTGAACATTTAACCAATTTTATTCATATTTATTTTTTAAATATTCTTTAAAAGACGTTATAAAATTTGTAAAAAAATATCCAATAAACCTCCTCTTCCGCCGTTTGGATTTAAAAATTTAATCACCTTAAGCCAAATGCTTTAAATCAAAAATTTTAAAGTTACGTCGGTATTTTATTCTGGATTATCGATAAAAATAACCAACGACCAACCCCGCCGCACCCCAAACACACTCAAGCCAAAACAGCAAATACCAAAATTAACGCGGACAGTTACATACACACTACACACACGCACGCACACACGCACACCACAAAACACACACAATCGCACGCTCACGCCACGGCACCGCGCACAGCACAACACGCACACGCTGTAACATTAAAAGCGGCTGCCTACGTATAAACATAAAACTGGGCAACTTATAACATTAAAACAAAAGCGATGATGTAATAAACAATTTTAATTGATCGAATGATTTTAATTAATATAACAAATTAAAATTAAACTGCCGTCGGCTCAATAAATAAGATGGAGAGTTCTAATATACTGAGTTTAATTAACATACCTGAAATACTGTTTTCTGCTTAATTATTTTCACTTCACTTAATTCATAAAAAATGTTATCTAAAAATTATGAAAATGATAAAATCTGAGCGAGTTTTAAATATTATATATATATATATATATATATATATATATATATATATAGATAGGAACAACAAAACCTAGTTAATGAATAATAAAAACAATTTATCAAAATGAAAATAAAATAACATATATACTTAAGTTTATTCAATATCTGATTGAAAAAAAAAATCAGAAGTCTTATACTATTCTAAAATTATATAAAAACATTTTGAACGGTTTCCCTAAATATAAGAACAGAAATGGTGAACTTAAGCAATGTCAGCGCACCAGCCAAAAAAAGCGCACAGCACGCAAATTAAAAGAAAGCGCAAAAGCGCAAGAATAACGCGCACACCGCGCAAGCCAGCACAAAGCACACGAAGACGCCAACGACGCACAAAAACGACGCACACGACCAACACGACGCACCGACGCAAACGCGCAAAAGCAACCACACGCCGCAAACACACGCCGGCCCACACGCCAAAAGCGCAAACACGCCACGCGCAATATACGCAAAAACCGACACAACAACCAACAGAGCCCACACCACCGCGCACCAACACGCACACGACGCACACAGACGCAAACGCACAGAGAAACGCACCAACGCCCAGCGCACACGAGCACATGACGCACAGACGCACAACCAACGCACAACCCGCACCGCCCGCCGCCACGCCGCACGCGCCGACGGCAACCGCGCCGCACGTGCCGCAGACCGCAGACCGCACGCACCCCAACGCCAACGCCGCAGACGCAGACGCACAGACGCACAGACACAGACGCACAGACGCACAGACGCACAGACGCCAGACGCGCAGACGCGCAGACGCCAGACGCCAGACGCCAGACGGCCAGACGCGCAGAAGCGCAGACGTGCAGAAGCGCAGACGCGCAGAAGCGCAGACGCGCAGACGCGCAGACGCGCAGACGCGGAGACGCGGAGAGGCGCAGACGCGCAGGCGCGCAAACGCGGAGAGGCGCAGACGCGGAGAGGCGCAGACGCGGAGACGCGCAGACGCGCAGACGCGCAGACCCGCAGACCCGCAGACCCGCAGACACGCAGACACGCAGACACGCAGACACGCAGACACGCAGACACGTAGACACGCAGACACGTAGACACGCAGGCACGCAGACACGCAGACACGCAGACACGCAGACACGCAGACACGCACGCACGCAGACACGCACGCACGCAGGCACGCACGCACGCACACACGCACACACGCACACACGCACGCACGCACGCACGCACGCGCACGCACGCACGCACGCACGCACGCACGCACCCACCCACCCACCCACCCACCCCAAGTGCTGATGAGACGGTGGTCCAACGTCAGTTCTTAGGATCAAGGTTGCATTTGGTGATACACCCGAAAACAATGTTGGGCTGCTGAACTCTCAGTGGGAGGGAATGAGGCCACGTCATGCTTAATTGTTCGGGCAGAACGCTGGAACCAGGTGTACCTGAAGGCGTTTAGAGACGTCTGGTTGAGGGTAGCACCGTACAAAGCAAGAAATATTTCCTGTCCTGCTGTACTGAGAACATCTGGTGTGCCGTTTTGGTGGTAAAGCTTGGTTGAGATGTCATGAAGATTCTGCTTTTCTTGAAAACGTTGATAATCTTTTTCTTTCTTTGTTTATATATGGACTATGTACTGTCGCAAGCAGTAAAAGCATGCAGGAATAGTAGTTACATTTACTTCAGCATCAACTTGTATATTCATTGCGTCTTCTGCTAACTTCTTCTCGCCATTGACACCATTATCATCATCAGCTTGACTTTGTTCGTCAGTTTCAATCATTTCTATAATAATTTACAATATTACAAACTATACAAACCGAGAAAAAAATCATTACTGTTGCATTGTTTGCTTTTAAAACTTGTAAACTGTAGATAAAGAAACTTTTTACCCACCACTATCGTGCTCTTTCGAAGTCGAAGTCGATGGGATTAATTCTCGTTCTAGTCGTTCTCTCTTTTTTTGACTTGCTGCCAATATAAACGGATTTTCCGGAACACCAACACGTTTAATTTTCACCGAATTTCCACCGTGAGTTTTCTCTCGTGAGATTTTTGATAGTCCTTGTTAAAGACAGATCCACAATATGAGCATTTCACGAGAACTCGGTACGGTCTAGCTTTCCTTTCCATTGAAAAAAATACAAATTCTTAATAATTGGTGCTATAATAACGCTATTTTCAACAAAATCCACTAAACACTATGATTAAACTTTCGATTAAATTCACAAACAAAATACAACGCAACATAATGCACATCCCCTTGATTTGAAAGCTTGGATAGAACTAATTACTCAGCTTCAGCTCCAACTAAATAAAAAGAAACCGTATATAGTTTTAAAAACACCAACAATTGCAGCAAATTGCAGTGCGTTTCTGCATATATCGTAAAGCCAAAGATAAACGTACGCAACGCCGATTTGTATAGCTGCTTGCGGCTTGTAAAAAAAGGCCAAAGAATCCGCAACGCAACGCCAACTATTACAATGTACATGCTTGCTCTGAAAAGAACGATTTTTAAAAATAAAATATTAACATGTTTTGATATATGAAAGTTGAATTATATTTTTGTAATAGGTATGGTGAAACATTAATTCAGGGTGATTCTTTGGGAGTTCTAATTAGACGTTTTAGAGAAATTTGACATAATTAAAGTCTGAAAATTTGGGGTATGGGGTTTTCGGATATGCCCAGTTGATCTAAAATATTTAGTCTTCTACCACTTCCGTTTATACCGGAAGTTGGCCAAAACTTCCTTATTTTAAATAGAACACCCTGTATATTATTACGTATTTCGATAAAGCTACCTTTGAGGATTCTCTCAATATACGGTTTTGCTACCTTATACCGAGTGTTTTACGAGATATGACCATTTTTAATACGAAACAGTGTCCGGTTTAACACACTGTATCTTGATAAATAATAAAAAGGGAAACAATCTAGTTGGCAAAAATTTCTTTAGTATCATCTATTTTAATAAAACTTTAACATTTTGTGGATAAAATAATTTTTAATGTAGAGGTGATTCAAAACGCGTACTAAAACATTTCTCAACTTTCTTAAATGGATCACCCTGTATTTTATAACGTTATTAGAAAGAGCTTTAACTGTTCTTTAAGTTTCATTAACCACTCCCTATACCTAAATCGAGCCGTTATTGGGGTATTTAGCTTTTAATGTATGGCATAATGATTTGTATTATGATTTTGATTATTATTGTATAGTGTGCCGTGAAAATTTTAGTTGACAGTTCCCAGTTTGCGTCTAAAATTCTAGATAGATAAACAAGTTAACATTGTTCGTATTGTAGAAAGTTTAAGATTTAAAGTATAGTTAAGGATAATGGCCAGATCAGGACACGCTAATGAAGATTTCATTAATTTATTACTAATTCACGGAGAATGCCAGAACATGTCGTATTTTTGCAGAACGATACCCTGACTTACCTCCTCCAACTAATAAAACCATTGATGCCGTCATGAATAATTTGCAAGAGTATGGATCATTTAGAGAACAAACTATTAGAGATAAGCCGATAGTCAATAATGAAGATAATGAGGTAAACGTTTTGGCATTTTAACTGCATATCCGAATGCTTCCATAAGAGATGTAACGCGTCATTTGCGATTGTGATTTTCAAAAATTAAAAAAATTAAAAAAAAACATAAGTGGAGACCTTAATTCTACCCCACTGTACATTCCCTAAATAATACAAATTTAGAAAAAAGGATTAACTTTTGTGAATGGCTTATTATGCAGAAAGATGGGGATGAAGATTTTTTAAGTAGTATCATTTGGGTGGACGAGGCAACATTTACGAATAATGGTATGTTCAACAGGCATAGTTGTCACTACTGGACAACTGAAAATCACCATCTAAAAAGGGAAAGAGCATTTCAAGAAAGATGTCCCTTTAACGTGTTTTGTGCAGTAAAAGGTAGGTAGATATAACATTTAAAATAGGGTAAAAGGCAGGTACTTAAATCCTAGATCTTTGTCTTTAGTCTTTTGATAATTGGTTAAGGTGATCGAATTTTATGTGTCCACTTCTACGACGGAAACCTTACTGGACAACGGTATTTGGAAATTTTAAGAAATGTGGTCAATTTGCCAGCGATAGAGAGAAATCAAGCACGGTACCAACAAGACGGTGTGACATCGCACAGTACCAGAGCCGTTGGCCGATGTCTGGACGAAATGTTTGATGGAAGGTGGATAGCAAATAAAGGTCCATATCCGTGGCCTCTACGTTCTCCTGATTTGACCCCCTTAGACTTTTTCATTTGGGGGTTTATAAAAAATAAAGTTTACGAGAATCCTGTAACAACCAAAAAAGACACTATAGAAAGGAATGCATTTGCGTCACGAACACCAGTGCAGATTAGACAGACAGCAATGACCTCCATACTTCAAAGAGCTAATAAATGTTTGCAGCAACAAGGAGATGTTTTTGAGCATTTACTTTAAATGTTAAATTTGATTTTATACATATTTTTTTAAATTTTACATTTTCTTTTCTTTGATGTTTTAATGTAATATTTTGTGCTATAAAACTAAATACCCCAATAAAGGTTCGATTTAGGTATAGGGAGTGGTTAATGAAACTTAAAGAACAGTTAAAGCTCTTTCTAATAACGTTATAAAATACAGGGTGATCCATTTAAGAAAGTTGAGAAATGTTTTAGTACGCGTTTTGAATCACCTCGTACATTAAAAATTATTTTATCCACAAAATGTTAAAGTTTTATTAAAATAAATGATATTAAAGAAATTTTTACCAACCATATTTTTTCCCTTTTTATTATTTATAAAGATACAGTGTGTCAAACCGGATACTGTTTCGTATTAAAATTGGTCATATCTCGTAAAACACTTGGTATAAGGTAGCAAAACCTTATATTGAGAGAATCCTCAAAAGTAGCTTTATCGAAATACGTAATAATATACAGGGTATTCTATTTAAGATAAGAAAGTTTTTGCCAACTTCCGGCATAACCGGAAGTGGTAGAAGACTCTAAATATTTTAGATCAACTGCGCATATCCGAAAACCCCATACCTCAAATTTTCAGATTTTAATTATGTCAAGTTTCTATAAAACGTCTAATTAGAACTCCCAAAGAATCACCCTGTATATAGTTTTAGTTTAAAAATTATATTTTATTTATTGTGATGGGTAGGTTTGTAGGTGGATTTAGCAAACCGTATTTGGAACCAACTGTCATGATTTTGACTTTCAACCTATTTCATTGGTCATTACTGTTTCTATATTTTCTGGATAAGATTGATCCAGCGACTAAGATCGGATTTATATTTATTCCTCATTATGGGAGATGATTAATTAGTATCGGTTATTTCTTACGAATCTTGCGGATTTGAAGGTTAAAACGTCAGTCATCACCATAGCTATCTTGTAATTTAAAATTACATACTTTATGAAAAATACTTTCAACATCTCGATATCTAAACTTTAGTTACTAACATAAGTTTATCTCGGAATATCTACTTTGTGAACTTCGGGAAGAGGTTCGACTTCTACTTCTAGTTCTACTTTTCCTTCTACTATTACTTCACTCTGGAGATAAGTCAGACAACGATAAATATATTTTTACTCGTTCAATAACTACATACACAATTGTTAAATGGCTAACTACTTCTCACTTTTGGTGAAATGTCACATTGACTAAAGTTAACTATACTGTAATATCAGGAAGATTGAACTAATAAACAGGACGAATAAATAATTATATGCCCTGTGTGTGAATGCAAATACATTTTAAATTCTGTAAATGTACAGCTTTTTGTCGTAGGTTCATTAAACAATTATTTCATTTATAATTTAATATAGTCATCTGCATTATTTTTAAAACAAAGTCAATATTACACATTGATTTATTCAGATATTACTTTTTAAACATAGGTTATCTTTACAAGAAACCTATCCAACTATCTATCTCATTGTACTTCCGTAGTTGTATATTTCCTGTTTCAGTTTTGAGGAAATTTTTTTATCTACTTAAAAACTGTGGCGTCCAAAGTTCTGTCCTTCGTTTTACACACACACGCACGCACACACATATATATATATATATCTTTCCTTTCTCTTGACCTCAATGTTCCCCACGCATCCAAGTGCCCTCTAGCTGCTAGTCGAGGTGCCCTTCTCCCTCCCCTTCCTATTCCTTTTTTTTTTTTATTTTGCATACGTGTTCAACAGCTGTGCACGTTACAAGGTGTTTAGATACTTTTCCGTTATGAAAGGATTAATTATCCAAACGGGCGTACGATCCATTGGTAATTTAGAAGGACGCTAAACTGAACAGGCATACGCCTTCCATACAAGCAAAGATAAGGAAATACCTACACAGGCATAACGCCTTAGAGGTACTTCCCGAGGAAATCTCAGTACTTTTCATGCCTACGTCTAAAAGCAAGGAGGATGATTTTATGTAATAGGATATGTTTGTTTTACGATAGGTCTACGCCCGAGTAAGTGTCAGTGTACAGGTATGCGGTATTTTGCAGACGAGATCGATTAATAATCTTCCAAGGGAAAAAAGAAACCTTTATGACGGAAAACTAGTCTGGTAAACATGATAGAGGATAGACTTGCTCCAGAATGGGTCGGAAGGTAGTAGGTCGGTGTAGACCTCAGGACGGAAGCAATAAGATATAATAGTTAAGTAACTATCATCCTAAAGTGACGGAAGCAACAAGATAATTAATCTCGCGTCGCGGTTCTGTTTATATGGTCCGCGGTCTAACGTGATTGGACGAAATTATTGAGGCAGCGCCAAAACTACGGAAGAAGGGGAAATAATTAATTACTGAACTGCACCGGAGCATATTTCTGTGACATAAACGGATAAGTTTAATAATTAATTTGCAGATCTTTCCAAGTTTTCCTTCCTTAAACTTTTTTTCAAGTTCATGTTTTAATTTGCGTGGATTTCCGCAAATACTTTTTTTTGTTCTAATTTTGAGTCCTAAATATTTTCTTCTGTATCAGTAAATTTCTTTCAGTAAGTTTCTTCAAATGGCACACCACCAGTTCCACGCATATTTTCTTGTTCTTGTGCATACTCTTGTTGGGTCCTTTTTTCATGTTTTCGTACTTCATCTTCAGACCCTTTTCATCTCGGTATTGACACACCACGGGGTATTTTGTCCGTGCCTCCTTTTTCACTGACGCTGACGATGGAATTTCATCGATTTTCCTGCATTCAACCAAATAATATTTAGAAGAATAATGTGGTTCCAACATGACGGATGTCCCGCGCATTTCTCCCGTGCCATTAGAAATTATGCACTTACCCGAATAGGTGAGTTAGACGAGGAAACCTATTTCCATGGCCAGCTAGATCCCCGGATCTTGCAGTTTTAGATTTTTATTTATGGGGCAGACTAAAGGATTTAGTCTATAGATCTCGTTCTACCTCGCGAGAAGATATGATTGGCCGTATCCGTCGGGCTATAAGGAGAATATCAAGAACTGAGATGACAAAGGCCGTTCTGAGTACACATCATCTAATAAATTAATATATTTTATATAACGGAAACATTTGGAACATTTACAAAGAGTGAACAAATTTTGTTGGAATTGTATGTATAACGTATACGTTTATTCCCTTTAATTGCATTTCGATTATCTCTATTTATTGGTATTACCTATTAAAGCTTCAACTGTGCAGTTTTATAACAATACGTAAAGAATTAATAAACAAATTTTTACATTTTAACATTTTAAAAAATAGCCGGTGTAGGCGGACACTCGACCTTCCAACCCACAAAATGAAAATTGAAGAAATAAAATAATTTTAATAACAATTTTTTTAGGATAATTATGCAACCTCTTTTTTTTTTTTTTTTTTTTAGCATCGACATCTGTCATTAGCCAAATGTTATCTTATTTAGATCTTACTATACACGCCGATTCTTTTTAGGTAACCTATTACAATTTTTAGATCATTGTAATTGTTAGATTTCAATAGTTGAGCCACATCGATTTCTTTTTCTGTGTTTGCTATGATGTTTTTGTGTTCTTTTGCAGGTTTTCAAAATATGTATAATAGTGAGGTTTTCATCACATTCATTGCATTTTGGTGCTTCGTTTCCTCTTAATAAATAGGATGATGTAAGGTTGGTATGACCAATACGTAGTCGTGTTACTACTACTCCTTCTCTTCTCGTAAGCTGGTTTTGTAGTTTCCATGGGCGTACTTGTTCTTTGAACATTCGTAATTTACTTTGTTCTTTTTCCCAGCTGATTTGCCATGTTTCCATTATTTGGTTTAATATATATCGTTTGGCATCATCGGGAGTTAGTGGTTCATTTGAATCTTGATTTAAGGTGGATGCTTCTTTTGCTGCCTTGTCTGCCATCAAGTTACCGCTAATGCTGGAATGGCTCGGAATCCATAGGAGGATAAGTTTATTATTCCTTAAGGATGAAATGCAATTAATTATTTTATGTATTCTTTGTATGATAGGATTCACGGTACTTTGGTTACCTATTTCTAACAATGAATCCGTACATATTATGCAATTTCTGTTTGTGACTGACGAACAATATGCTAATGCTCTTTTATTGCATGTAATTCCGCTGAGTAGGCGCTGTTCAAATTGGATATTTTCCATTTGAATGACTTTCCTTCCACGTAGTAAGCGTATCCTGTGCCTACTGAGTTTTTCGATCCATCAGTGTAGATCAACAGAGGGTTAGAATATTCTTCTACTATCTGGTTAAACTGATGCAATATGATTTGTGAGTTTTTGCGAAATACCGACAACCCAAGCCGTATCAAGATGTCGCAACTATTCCATGGTGGTAGCTTGTTGTACTCTTGGACTGCTAATGTATCGTTTGAGATTTGGAGTACATCTCTGTACTCTATTGCACGCACACACATTGGTCGAGTTGCAGTTGGCTTTTTCTCGAATTTTTGGATTACGTGTTTGCTACTAAACAGTTTGTAGTTTATATGGCTGGTATTTGATATTACATTTGTTACATAATTCAATGTAAGTTTCTGTCTGCGATATATTAACGGCATAATGCCTGATTCGCAGTTTAAACTTGTAAACGGACTAGTTCTGTATGCTCCCGTTATGTATTTAATTGCATTACAATGGATGGAATCTAGGGCCTTCAAACGAGATGGTCTTGCTGCTCCATAGATACCGCATCCGTAGTCTAATTTAGATAAAACTATCGCTTTATACATTCTGATAAGTCTCACGATTAGAGCCCCAGTTAATGTTTGACATGCATTTTATGATGTTTAGTGCCTTCTTAGTTTTGTTGCGATTTCACTTATTTGCGTTCTGAACGATAAAGAGCTGTCAAAATGCATTCCAAGAAATTTCACCGAATTTTCGCATTTAATTCAACTTTTATCCAAAAATAGTTTCTGTCCTCTATGAGGGGTACGGAGTCTACAAAAGTGGACGCAAACAGTTTTTTCGGATGCAAAACGATATCCAATAGATTTTGCGTTGCTGTTGATTTGATCAATTGCACGTTGAAGCTGAGAATCTATAGAGGCAAAGTAAATCGCTAAGTCGTCAACATATAGACTTTTATGTATTGATTCATCCACATTTTGTACTATGTTGTTCATGGCAATAATAAATAAAGTCCCGCTTATTGTTGACTTGTAACGCCATTTTGAAGTGTTTTTTGATAAACGATTTATCCTAACTACAAATGACCTGTCTTTCAAAAATGAAGAAATGAACTAAATTTTTAATTGTACAATGTTAAGTATTCTGCTGCATGTTGTGTCAAAAGCTTTTAAGTCGAAAATACTCCTACAACATGTTTTCTATCAATAAGTATTCTGGATAGCATTTTCTAATCGAACTAGGTGGTCTAATGCAGAGCGTCGTTTTCGAAACCTGCTTGGTAGGGTGCTATTAAATTTTTGTTTCGAGGAACCAGATAGTCTGTTGTTAACTATCCTTTCTATTACTTATTAAGCAAGAGGTAACGAATAGGTCGGTAGCTGCTTATATTGTTGCGGGTTTTACCAGCCTTTAGAACAGGGATTATGATTGCTCTTTCCAACAATTTGGAAAAATGCCTGTTTCAAATTCTATTAAATAATGATAGTATTTTGATTTTCCAGATATTGAAGATTTCTTATGAACTCGTAAACGATTTTGTCCTTAGGAGCCGATTTTCCTGTTAGCTTACGTGCAACGTTCAACTCTTTGAGAGTTAGGGGGTTGTTATAATCCATACTATATTCGGAATTTGCAAAATCAAGTTGTTGAGTTTCTACTGATAGCTTTGTCTGCAAGAATCGCTCATCGTAGTTGCTGTTTGAGCTTGCTCTCTCATAATATTTTGCAAATGCCTCTGCCACTTCTAGTTCGCTTGCAGCCCACCTACCGTCAATTTCTACTTTAGGGTTAGAGTAATTACTTTTTCCCGATATGTTTCTTATCTTATTCCACACATCGTTGGCTGGACTGTGAAATGTGAGATTTCTAACGTAGTCTTCCTAACACTTTTTTTTGTTATGACGTATTAATTATCTAGTCTTTGCTCGAGCCTTTTTAAACATTATTAAATTTTCTTGGGTCGGATGTTTTTTGAAATTGTTTAGGTAGTATTTCTTCTCTCTAATTTGTGCTTCAATATCTTTATTCCACCAGGGAACTGAGTATGAACTAATTATACCCTTAGTTTGTTGAAAACAAGCTTGTGCAGTTTTTATGATGCTATCAGTTACTTCGTAAACGTCTGTGTTTATGTTACCTGTTAACTGTGGTGCAGTGTAAAGTGATTTGTATCTGCCCAGTCTACGTCTTTAATAACCATTTTAGGAATAATTTGTCTCTGTAAAACTGACGATATACAGATGAAATGGTCACTTAAATGGGCCATCTAAAGGATGCCATTTGAATCTTGTCGCTAACGATGGTGAATAAACATAAGTCTATACATGAAAAGGAATTGATCTAGTATTAATAAATGTAGGGCTTCGTCGTTCATATAATTAATTTTGTTAGATCTATGAACTCTCTAACATGTTTCCTCGTGTCTTTTGCAGATCATAAAGGGTTGTGAGAGTTAAAATCTCCAACTAACTAACAGTTTGGTAGTTAGTCTATTATTTCAGCGAGTTGTTTTATGGTCCACGTTCTGTCAGGTATAGTCTATTGTTAATGGACTAGGATTAAATATTTGCACTGACATAACCTGCAGTTCTGACTGGATTGTTATATTTTATATAAATGTTTCTGATTATAAAGCCATCCGTGTGCACGAGTTTGGTAGGTGACATCCTTACGTTCAACTACATATCTTCGTATGTTAAACTTTCAGGTTTAAAATGCTTTTGAAGACATACTATTATTGATTTTGTATATTAGCAATGATTGGAATTCTGGTAAATGCTGTATTACACCATTTAATTCAATGAATAATTTTATCCATTATAAAGTTGTTGTTGACAGTTTGTAATAATACGATAAAATATGTGTTTATAAATCAGACGATATACAACATTACGATTTAAATAAATATATAACAGACAAACAAAATTTGACACAATAAAATAAATATATATGTATATTCTAAGTTAATGACTAGATTAAATATCACAGATTTGACATCACTAATAAATATGTATAATTCTTAGTTAATGACTAGATTCATTATCACAGGTTTGATATCAGATTATATTCATACATGCTTGAAGGCCTGCCTGTGATTCCTTGTAGTCAGGTGTTCTTCCTGGTTTACTTTATCCAGGTTTCTTTATTACTTTGGCTTCATGTAATTAACCTTTCTGAGCTTAATTCCGGATTTTGAAGATTTATTGATTAATTCAAGTTTATTTGTCTTGACTAGATTTATCATTATCTTCAGCATCTACTTCGTTATGGTTTGCTGTTGGAGCATAAAATTGATCGTGCCTTTAATACTGTTATTAATCATCTTGTCAAGTTAAGGAGAGTTTTATTACGTCTTGCACGATATTAGTGCTTCAGGTTGATGTAGCGCCGCGTACATTTTGTTTGTGAATACTGGTGACAATTTTAATTCCTCTTGGCTTCGAAGTATGAAATTTTCTTTAACGTTTTAATTCTTGAAACTATATATACTAGACTGTCTTTTCTATGTATGGTTTGAATCGTTGCGGTCTATAAATTGATTTGCCTAGGTCCCAATAATTGCATTTATACGATCATAATGATGGTGACTTTTAGAGTTTCCTTCATACGTTTAAGGTTTTCTGCAATGCATGTTTGGTGTTCTAGTACCATTTTGGCGATGTCCTACTAAAATCTGCATTTATACTCATAATGATAATGGTCGAAATACAGGCAGTATATTCTTGACTATACTGTAAGGTTAGTGTAATGTCGAACCTGATTTGCTCCATGAGGTTACCATTTCTTTTGCAGCTTTGATTCGCTTCTACTAATAACTTCCTAATCTTTTAACCTTATTCATAATTGTTTATAGATTTCAGTAAAAAGGGACGTATTTACCCTTGCTTTTATAAGAGAGTTATTGTAATTTCTTTTGAAACACTCATAGCCTATTCGAGATGTTTTAAAATTTTCATATGTGTCAGAGTTAATGATATAGTCTACTAATAACATATCTTAATCTAATTGTACAAACTTAGCCCTAAGCGTTTCAAGTAGACAGTTTCGCTACTGGACGTTGCATTAGCAAATCACCTTCAGACTTAAATGAAACGACCGAGATTTTATAGTTATTTTTCGGAAGACAACGCTAGCTACGACGTTCTTATGAATAAGTCATCAAAAATTGTAAACAAAATATAGTCTATCCAGAGTTTAAAATCAGTAGATCAGAGTTAATAGATATCTGTAACTTAATACTGTGGAATATTAGCATTGCAGGCGTCAAAATTGCATAACAGTCTTCCTCAATCGCAGATCTGTATGCGCAATTTCAGCACCAACTGCACAAACGACATTATTATTTATGAAGTTAAATTCTCTGTTCTAAAAAAATATGAATAACTTAAAATTCTTAATAAATAATATAAGTAACGAAAAATATTGTAGATCTCTTGTTTAAAAAAAATTTAATCTATTTAAACAGTTTAAGTAATTATAAATTCATATGAGTATTAAGGTTAATAGATTCAAATGCTAATTAAAAAAATTAATACTCATTATTATTCCAGGTAACTTTAATGAACAATGATAATCTTGATTGGTCAAATGAACGCAAAATAATACATTATATAATGATATTGTTTAAAGTTATTATAATTTTTCTAAATTATATATAAAATAAATTATTAATTAATTATTAAAAGAATAAATAAATAATGAAATAAAATATTTGTATTGCTTTTTAATTAATTAATTACTAAATTTAATATTTTATTGAAGTTAATTTATAAGTAATTAATAAATTTTCATCAGATTAATCTAATTTCAAGTGTTTGGAATAATTTCAGTCATCTGAAATGTAAAATTTTTAATCATTGATAAATATTCTAGTTTAATTTCAATATACAATATAAACTTGATTTGTCAAATGAATTGAAAATAATTATGATCGATTTTATAAATTGTATTTATTTTCCTAATGTTTTTTACACCTTATATAGTTCATGAAATTATTATTGAAAAAAATTATTCGTATTGAATTTATAATAAAACATTATCAAATCTAAATAAAGTAATTAAGTTGTTAACGAAATGAAAATCAACATTTTAGGTCTGATATTGTATATTAAAATTTGATAAATTGTAATTAGAATTTAACTTTTAAATGTAATATTTTAGAATTAACTAAATTTTGATAGTCAGAATGAAATTGATCTAAATTTATAAATAAGTCAAAGTTTGAAGAGACAATATCCTATTATCTAATAAAAATTTTACTTTGAATAAAAATTAGTGGAAATTTTTTTCTAACTTGGTTAAAACTTTATTATTTTGTTCCCAATTTCTGAACCATTGTTCCAAAAAATTAATTTGTTTGAATTTAATAATTAAAATGATTTAATTTAAACGTCCTTGAAGTTGCAAACAATTTAACCTCCTAATATTAGGTTATATTGTTTACATTTATTTTGAAAATTAGTTTTTGATGGAAATACTCGTTCTCAACTAAGTAACAATACTTTTAACAGTTCTTAGATCATTTTGCGATGATTAAGCAATTGTAACATTTTGAAGTAGTCATGTATAATTTCGAGGAGCTTATATTTATCATCAATTAATATTGGGAATTAAAACGTATGTGGAAAACGTCAAAATTGGAAGTTATGTGTAAACAGAAGAGCTGACAACATTGTAATTTATTCGGCAGTTCCAACAACCCAACAACGTGTATTTCACTAACATAGATATATCATTTGTAATTATCAGGGTTATTATGGAAGCTGGATATAAGTTTGTCTCTCTACTAATTTCACACAACGGAAAAGATTTTGCCGTGACTCTATATGTCCATTTAAATTATTATTGCAAGTTAAGTCCCCTAGACGTCCGTTATACAGAGTGTTTCATTTCTTTAATAGATTTAATTGAGTATTATTATACTTCCTAGTTCATTTTCTGATAACTTAATTGAAATGTCTATATTAAAATAAATTATTTGCTAACTGTATATACCTACATAATAGTCACGATGTGTTTATACTGATACTAGGTGTCCAAGCAGGTACAAAGGACCAAAGCGATATCTTAAACTTCATATAGGTACGAAAAAATTCGTTAACATAAAAAATTCCTTGCAATTGGATGTCGTTGCGAAATACAAAGGTTTTGGAGATTGACAGATAGAAAGGTTAGATGTGCTTAATTTATTATGATCACTATTTTCTAA
Organism: Vesta saturnalis; assembly: GCA_036346205.1. Classification (NCBI taxonomy): domain Eukaryota; kingdom Metazoa; phylum Arthropoda; class Insecta; order Coleoptera; family Lampyridae; genus Vesta; species Vesta saturnalis. The sequence continues at coordinate 50,558 of JARFJB010000085.1, read as the reverse complement.
TAAAGTTATATTTCGTATTTACTTATTCGTTTAAACCAAAACCGTAATGTGGTATTTCGCTTTTTCTTCTGCTTTTATTCGTACAACTAGATTTTTTTCTGATTTTGCACTTTTCTTTCCGTTTTTCATACTACAATTATTATGTTTTTCTATTCCCAAACTTATTAAATAACAACAATATAGTAGGTGGCTATGAAACGTCAAAAATTAATCCACTAATTAAGTGATATTGTTGATGCTTAGTTGCAAATCTACTTTTTGAATTAAAATCGTTGAAGAGTTTATGTGAAAAATGAATCGAATTCCATGTTTTGATTGTGGAAATGCTTTGGTTCCTAGGGTTATGGTGAAAATAAGTGGTGAGGTAAATGCAAGAAAGCAGGAAATTGTGATTGCACGTCGCCGCGAAGCAAATCTACCAGAGCGGGTCATAATAGAAGAAACTCGAATCTGCAATGTCTGCAATATTTCTATTGTAAGGGAAATTCAAGCAATAGACAATAACCCAAATTGTTTGCGATTAAATGTGCTACAAAGGTCAACTCACTTATGCTGCATTTGTAACGATGGGAATGATATACATAAAATATCCATGAAAGGTAGAATTAATATTTTCTGAAATACGTGCCAGAAAATACGTAATATTCATGCTCCCTGGGTTACGATATGTAAATCGGCCATTATTAGCAGGTAATGAGATTTATATTATTTATTAAGAAAATTAAATTAAGAAAAAAAGCTACCACACGGCTTAACAAGACGAAAAGAACTTCACAGACTCTCAATTTAAAGCAGTTTCTCCTATAACCAAAGATCAATTTAATAATCTTTTCAACTTTTGTGACCCCGTTAGAATAGGAAATTCTTTGAGATATGTAAGTAAAAAAGATCTCTTAGCATTCCTGTGCAAGTTACGACAAGGTCTTAGTGATAGTTTTTTAGCGGTTATTTTTAATTATTCCACAAGACAACAAGCCAGTTTAGCTATATCTCTAGTTAGACAATCTCTTTCTGCAAGATTTGTACCACAAAATATTGGATTTACTGCTACAACAAGAGACAGCTACATCGAAAATCATGTAACTCCTTTTGCAAATCGTCTATATAATCAAAACCTGGATCGGCCTCAAGTTATAGTGTATAATGACTGTACTTATCTAGAAATAGAGAAAAGTTCTTGTTTTAAAGTGTTGCGACAGTCCTACTGTACTTTTAAGATAAAAACACCCCACATTTGTAATATTGCTGATTTTCTTAAAATTGCTGGAGCAATTATAAATAAATATTTTCCACCCATTTTAATGCAAGATGCTACTATTGAACTAGCTGAAAATATTCTTCAAAAAGTTCAAGAGCCAAATGTTGTTCAAGCCAGGGTTGAGGAGGAAAACTTACGCGCTAGAAGTTCCCTCATTCCCACGTTTGTCACATTACTATCTTAAAGAGTTAACTGTAGGTATTTTTCAATTAAAGCTTGCCCTTCTTATATACAGGACAATGAAATAGAGGACCGCCAGGTTCAATATCAATTTGATGAAAACTACGAACCCGGTTTTATACGGGTAAGGATATATTCTCATCTCAGAAATGCTACTCGTTACCAGTTGTGGATTGCATTTGTGCCGAATAATGAGGAAGAAGAACCTAACCCAATATTAGGTACTTACTGCACCTGCAAGACTGGTTCCAGAACTTTAGGTACTTGTTCTCATGTGGCAACTGTACTATGGTTTTAGGATACGCTAGGTATCAAGAGCTAATCAAATATCCTTCTACAAATGTTTTAAATCATATACTAAATGCAAATAATGTGGAGGTGATAGACATTTAACATTTGATTATGCAACTTTTGATTTCTATGACAATGGTTATATCAAGACCAAAAATTATTTACTGTTTTCTGCCTCATCAGTTCAGTTAACTGATATCTTATTAAGCTTAGATATTTTAATATATTAAAATACGTTCATTAAGGTTTCTACATAAACATTTCTTATTTCCAATGACTGTACAAAGCGGTAGTGATGATGGAGGTAGACCTGCGAAACCGGTCTCTCGATGGTGTGAACAGTGAAGACACTAATATCTTAAAGAATTTTCTTTTCTTAGTTTTGCAAAATAAAGATGAACTTCGACAAGCGCCTTCTTTATCAAAAGAATCTACTGAAAACTTTATTAGAAAATAGTGAGCATAATAAATGAAGCACATCTAACCTTTCTATCTGTCAATCTCCAAAAGCTTTGTATTTCGCAACGACATCCAATTGCAAGGAATTTTTTATGTTAACGATTTTTTCCGTACCTATATGAAGTTTAAGATATCGCTTTGGTCCTTTGTACTTGGACACCCAGTATCAGTATAAAGACATCGTGACTATTATGTAGGTATATACAGTTAGCAAATAGTTTATTTTAATATAGACATTTCAATTAAGTTATCAGAAAATTAACTAGGAAGTATAATAATACTCAATTAAATCTATTAAAGAAATGAACACTATGTATAACGGACGTCTAGGGGACTTAACTTGCAATAATAATTTAAATGGACATATATATGTGTTAACTTCCATTCACCAAAATATCAAAACAATACCACCGTATAATTCTTTTCAGATACATATATTTGGTCTCACCCTGTATATCAGGTGTATGTACAAAAATAATGAAAGTAAAGAAAACGTTGTAATTAGTAGCACAAAAAAATAACATTCCACTAAGTTTTGCGTTAATATTGGCAAAAATGTCCATTTTATGATATATTGAAAGTATCAAATAGTGATATTGCAGACCCTGTATATCAAAAACTGTTGAGCTTTGAGCTTTCGGGCAATGAAGACATTTGATCAATTGGTCAAGTTCTAGAACATATCAAAATTTGGTTAAATTCTGCCCGAAAGGTATTTTACATTTAAAACGTGCCCCCTCCTTCATCTATTAAATATACAAGTTGTAATGAAGGTATAGCAATAAAAATTAATGTTAAAGCAGGAGAAATAGTTCAAATTAATTCAATGGTTTGGCCTTCTAATAAATATCGATTTAGGAATTTATTTTTTAAAATTGAAATTATGATGTAAGATACAATTGTAACAATAATTGCTAAAATTATTAATGTGTGATCATGAAAAAAAATTAATTGTTCTATTACGGGAGAAACTATTTTGTGAATTAAAATTTAATCAAGTTGCTATTTCTAAAGAAATAGAAATTTACATATAGATCTTAAATCTATTGCACTAATCTGCCACATTAGAAATTAGCTAATAAAGGCAATTCTGAATAAGTGTGATCAGTTGGGGGTGTTAATTGAATTCATTCAATTGAACTAGATAATTGAATAGATATTAAGACTTTTTTATTTGATGAAAATCTTTCTCATAAAATAGTAATAAATAACAAAATTCATAAAGGATAAGCATCTGGGTAATCAGAGTAACGTCGAGGTATTCCAGCTAATCCTAAAAAATGTTGAGGAAAAAAAGTTAAATTAACTCCAATAAATATAATAAGAAATTGAATTTTTAATAATATTTGATTTATAGTTAATCCTGTCAATAAAGGAAATCAATGGATAAATCCAGCTATAATTGCAAATACTGCTCCTATTGATAGGACATAATGTATGTAGTATGTATCATGTAAAATAATATCAATAGATGAGTTAGCTAAAACTACTCCAGTTAATCCCCCAACAGTAAATAGAAAAATAAATCCAAATCTTCATATTATTTGAGGAGAATAATTTAATTGTGTACCATGAATAGTAGCTAATCAACTAAAAATTTTAATTCCAGTGGGAACTGCAATCATTATTGTAGCTGATGTAAAATAGGCTCCTGTGTCTACATCTATTCCAATAGTAAATATATGATGAGCTCAAACTACAAATCCTAATAATCCAATTGCTAACATAGCATAAATTATTCCAATAGTTCCAAAGGTTTCATCTTTTCCTGATTCTTGAGCAACAATATGAGAAATTATTCCAAATCCCGGTAAAATTAAAATATAAACTTCTGGGTGACCAAAATTTTGATGAATTTAAGTTTCGATCAGTTAAAAGTATAGTAATTGCTCCAGCTAGAACTGGCAATGATAATAAAAATAGAATAGCGGTAATTAAAACTGCCCATACAAATAATGGTATTTGATCAAGATTTATTTTAATTGGTCGTATATTAGCAATAGTAGGTAACGCTAACGCTGGTCGCAAGTCGTTTGTCTCTGTCTCTATGGTTGTCTTGGTCCTATGTCATTTGTTTCATGTCTTGGAGATTAAACTTCACTACCAAATCCGAAATCTAAGGTGTTATGCGACCCGTGTCGAGATGAATGGCTGTACGTAGTTAGTCGCTTACGGACGTGATACCTGGCTGCCTCGTTGTAACTAGTTAAGCCTTGCATCATGGGATCACTTGCGGTCGACGTTTATTTCTTCCTTACTCGTGAACAGTATATGTTTCAATAAAATCAAATGAGGACCATCCTCTAAAATGGGCGCTTAGAGAGAGTCGCGTAAGAAAAGTTCTACAAGCGTGGAAAAGAAGATCTTGTTCTTCTGTAAAGGCAAAGATGGTGACTTTAAAAATGTCACCATTCTTATTAGCTAAGGTATTGAATGGATATTGTGGACTACAAACGTACAAAGAAGAATAGAGACGGAACTTTGCTTATAGAAACGGTAGAAATCTACAGTCCAGAAAATTGCTAGGTATGACACGTATTGACAAGATAGAAATTGAGGTTACCTCATTATATCTGAATTATTCTAAAGGTGTTGTAAATTGTTCCGATTTCGCAAACTGCTCGGATGAAGAAATTTTAGAAGGATTAGAGGAAGAAAAAGTAATAGAGGTAAAAACATAACCACCAAAAGAGACGGAAAACCTAATAAAAACAAGTAACTAATATAACATTCAACCTACAATAAAATGCAATAATGGTGGATTCATTCTACAGTTAGGCCTTATACCTTATTCGATGTTTTCGATGTTTAAAGTTTGACATACCGCTAAAATCTGTACACAGAACAGATATGAATGCGAGAAGCACCACGAAGGAACAATGCAAAACTACATGTGTGAACTGCAAAGGTCACATTCATCGAGATCACGTGATTGTCTACCTACAAACAAGAATTGTTTATACAGGAAATCAGAACCACGAAAAACTAACGTATTCTGAAGCCAAACAAGAATAATCTCTGCCAGTAATAGTAGTAAATCTTTAAGTTGCTCTAGTTCTGTAGCACAGAATGTTACGAAAGCCTGTCGAAATAGTGCCAGAAATAAAAATATAGTGAAAAAACGATGAAAGAAGTGCTGTCTGATATAATAAGATCAAATGAAGGCCTTCCTAAGTTAGGGACTTGCAGAAATGACACAGATCGATTTCACGAGCGCGACACAGCTCAACGTGATTGAAACCGTAAAATCTACATCAAAAGGTTACAGCTCAACCTCTTCGTCTAAAGAAAAACCGACCAACATTAGATCTTGGAAATGGATATAGACACAGCATCAAAGAAGGAAACCTTCAAACTCCAGCAGTATCAACAGAAGGAGAAAAGTTTTGATCCTGACTTTATCGACAGAGGAAGAGCTCAAAGTAAAAAGAAAGGATAGCCTAAGGGGAAACCCCGAAATCTATCGAGCTAGTCATAAATGCTATCTGTGATATAGTCTAGTCATTTTACTTATCGTATATATTAGTCAATTTTATTTATCTTATATTGTTCTTGTCCATATTTTATTCTATTTCTATGTTATTATTTGTTTATTTATATGTTATTGTTTGTTTACTAATCAATAGTCCGTTGTGCTTTTTTTTTAATGTTATTTATGAATAATTTTAATTATTTTAAATATACCAAAAATGGTTTTATTAAATGACAATGAATATATTTTACAATGGAATTGCAATGGACTACAAGCACACTATTGCGAATTAAAAATGCTAGTAGCTACCTATAGTCCTGTTGTTATATGTCTTAAGAGACATTTAAAAAACACAACATTTCTAATACAAGGGTACGAGTTATTAACAAAAACGATAAAACACATCAAAGCTAGTGGTGGATTGCGATATACCTTCGAAATGGAACGTCATCAAATGCGATAACAGTCAATACGGAACACCAACTTATCAACACAAATAAGTATCCAATTACGATTTGTAATGCATACTTTCCTGTATTTGACTGAAACCTAGATGATTTACAAAAAATAATCGACCAAATTCACTCCATACTTATTTTGGGCGACTTCAACGCCCATTCTATCTGATCAACCCATAGAGATCCACGTGGTAAAATTGTGGAAGAATTACTCGAAACTAGATGTTGTCCTCCTAAACACAGGAGAACTCACATTTGAACACAAAATCAAACAATTTCACCGCAATAGATCTGACATTAGCGCATAATAGTGTTGCATTGAACTTTGCATAGGTCTTAATTACAATAGTGATCATTAATCCTTGCATCAACAGGAGTTCAAAACAGAATACTCCATCCCAAAAATGGAAAACCGGCAAAGGAAATTATTATAAGCAATCAATTTGCCAAATGAGACAGAATTTAGAAGACATTCAATGTGTAAATATTTACCGAGAAAGCCGCAGAAAAAGTATTACCTCAGGCAAAATTAAAAACCAACGTGTTCCTTGGTGGAACGAAATCAAAAATCCATAATAGCAAACGAAAACTATTTAACATGTTTAAAAGAACTCCAACAATAGAAAACCTGATTAATTACAAAAATCTAGACTAATATGCGTAACATTATTTTAAATAGTAAACGGTCGTCAAAACTATGTTTCTTCCATAACCCAAGACAATTCGAAATGTGGAGAAAAGCGAAGAATATAGTAGAAAACCTACCGCTAATGTCTCAAGTCATAATAAATGGAAACCAAAAAATAACTGATATAAAGGAACAAACAGAGCTTTGGCTGCACATTTCGAAAATTCAGCAGCTCTAAATGTTTCGACAAAACATTCCTGAAAATAAAAAGGAAACAGAAACAGTATTAAACTTTAAAGTGAAGAACAAATAGAATACAACACACAATTTGCAATGGAAGAACTTGAACATGCTTTAAAATTCAAAAAGATAAAGCTCCAAGATAACGTAACATCGATGTAAAATTGAACGTGCTAAATATAATACAATTTTCGATAAAGATATTTCAAAAATGGCAAGCGTCTCATAGTTCGATAATAAAACCTAAACAAAATATGACTAATCCGAGATTACAGACCAATCTCTAACCAGTACTATGACAAGTACTGAAACAATGGTAAACAGAAGGCTAATGTTATATCTTGAATCACATAAATTAATATCCTCATATCAAATGCGTTTAGAAAATTCCATAGTACAATTGATTACCTGGTATATATTGAAAATTACACCATTGAGGGCTTCAGGAAAACTCAACACAGTAGCTGTATCATTTGATCTGAGAAAGCCTATGACACTATATGTTTCAACATACTAAAACAACTATATAAATGGAATTTACGCGAAGATTGCCTAAACTTATCGCAAGTTTTCATCGAACAGGCAATTTAAAGTTAATAGGCAGCACGTTATCAAAACCCATGTTCTGGAAAATATTCCTCAAGGCTCGGTCTTGAGCGTAACTATTTCTAATAGAATTAACCATTATTTTCTTGATTAAGGAACCTGTAAAAAATGTCTATACGCTGATGACCTAATAATAGTATTTCAAGAAAATGCATCGACTAAATTAAATACATTGCAAACAACAATGACAAAGTAACTCAATACGCTGGTAAAAATTTCACGTTCTCTAAACAAAAACAAAAGCTATTCACTTTGTCGTTTAAGGACACAGACACCCAAAATACACATTAACGGCGTACCAATACCAATTACCTCAAATTAAAAGTACTGGGACTTACATTTGACGACAAGATGTACTTTAAAGAACATATTGAAGTCTGTAATCGTAACTGGGGTTCGTCAAAAAACAGTTACTTATGCTGTATAAATCTTTCTATATCTATAATAGACTATAGTTGCATAATCTATTTCAGCAAGACCATCCACATTAAGAGTGTTGAATAGAATACCTATAGTAAGATACAGGAGCATATAACCAGTCCACATACAGTATATTCGTTGACGCAGGTATTCTGACAATCTACAATTGCTTTACATACTATTCAAAATTAATGTCTTAGAACAACATATAAATATGACATTATCAGTAACCAAACATACAAAACTATACGAAAAACCAACAATAATAAGACCAGCTCTGGTAAGAGTAGAAGAAATTATTAAAAGATACAAATTATAGTCAGTTTTCATAGAAATTGAGAATACAAGAAACACCAATGAAATTAGAAAAATAAAAGACAGATTAAAAGCAGCACGCAAAATATGTGGCAACAAGAATGGAACGAAACAAATACACAATTACAAAAAAATTAAAGATACGTACAACCCTGGAAAATAGATACTCAAAATACAAAACAACTAGAAGTTACACTAACAGAATTAATCTACTCACTCACACTTACTAAGTAGGAAAAGACAAATCATATGCGAGTAGAAAACCAAGATTTAACAGTAAAACATATACTATTAGAATGTAAAAATATGAAGATGTTAAGAAAACTAGGGCTCAAGAGTACAATGGAAAAGACATTTAGGGATGATAAGGAACGTAAACCTACTACTAGACTTTTAAAGAAAACTGGACTAATCAGTAAAGTATAAAATTAAAACCTGATGAAATCAAATGACCGTAGTATGCCAAAAAAAAAAAAAAATTACCGCTTAAAATAGGGAAATTCCTGTAAATGTAACCTAAAAATAGTTAAATCAACTGAAGCTCCACTTGAGCTAAATTTGTGAAAGTGATATATTCATCCAGTGCCTGCCAATTTCAATGAGACTCTTCTTACATTAAAGAAGTATAATTGAAATGTAAGAAGTCAAAAACTTAATAATTAGTTTATTCGATGGAAAATAGCTATCTGGAGCTCCCAATATTAATGGGATAATTTCAAATCTAATTATGACAGGTTAACTATATTAAAATTATAACAAATGCAATAACATTAAATAAATTGATCGTTACCAATTAATGATCCAGGATTTCTAATTCTGCACGAATTAAAAAAGTTCCAACCATTAGACCATGCTCAAAATAAAGTATAATGTTGATATTTTTATGATAAAATTGTGGAAAATAATCATTTATTTAGAATAAAATGAAGCAAGAATAGGTGATTTAAATTTAAGTATTTTATTTTACGATTAAATTATAAAGTTTTATAGTCAATCATGATTTTAAATTGCAAATTTAATATAGTAGTAAATTTATTTAAAATTCATTTCAATAACAATTTAATTTTGTGAGTAATTTAATTTCCATTAAATTAATTGTTGAAAATTTTTATTTATTTGATAATCAAAAATAATTTAAAAATTTATTTTTTTTGTAGAAATCTAAAGGCAAGGCTTAAAGAGATTTTCTGTATTTGTAACTTTGAAGGTTACTAGTTTGATTTTTTAACTTAAATTTAATAAGGTTAAAATTAATGTTCAATTACTAATCTTATTAGAAAAATTGAATTAATTATTATAGTTTTAAATTTATTTTTGGTCTAATATTAATATTTCATATTTATTGAATTAGATTTAATTAAATAAGTTGATAAATGATAAATATTAATGTATAATAAATTATTATTATTGTAAAAATTTTTGTGACTGAAAAAATTAATCAAAGATTATTTAGAATTATGAATTTGAATTGTTAATCATTTAGGTAAAAATTATAAAAATTTGAGGATTTGATAATAAAAGAAATTAATAATAATATGATTATTTAATTATAAAAAAATTTAATTTTTGAATTAATTGTTAATGAAATAAATTTATTTTGTTTATAATTAAAATTACGTTAATCGTAGAATTGAATAAATTAATAAGATAAATTATTCATGTTGTTTGAAGGTAAATTATATGTAGCGATTAATTCATCCTATGTGATATAATTATGAATAGGCTAAAATTTTTCGTATTCTAATTTGATTAAATGCTATTAATCCTCTTACAAATTTATTGCAGTTAATCATAATTAATTTATTATAAAGATTTGAATTTAATGATTTAATATTAACAGGACTATAATTTTCTTTTATGTTAATTTAATATACAATTTATTCAATCATAATCCTTCAAGAATTCTAAATCAAAAATGGAACTAGTTATTCCTATTTTATTAGAAGTCTTGAATTTATAATAAAAATAATTAATGATTCTTATTTATTTTGATGAAAATCTTGAATTAATTATATAAATATAATAATTTGATATATAGAATTGCTGTATTGAATGTCATTAGTTTGTGTAATAAATATATATTTAATTGAAGATTCAGATAAAGTTTATTATTTCTTGAATTAAAATTGTAATAATAGATAAAATATTAATTTCAAGTCCTATTATATAGCTATTCATGAATAGGTATAAATTGAAATAAGGTTCATAATTAATATTGAATAAAAATAAAATTTATAGAATTTTTATTAAAAGAAATAGAAATCTTTATATTTGAGGTATGAATCCCTAAAAGCTTAATTTAGCATTATACTTATTATAAATCTAGCTATAAGATGTACATGAATTTTTGATATTCAGAATAGTTGTAATTCTATTATTTATAATGAATGGTAAAAATTTACATTATTATTATATCAGATAATAATCCTTTTATCAAGCAACTTAATTTTCTATTTATTTAAATAGTTTATTTAAAAAGTTTTAAAATTAAATATTTTAATCATTTTTAAAATATTTTTAGTTAATTAATTCTAGTATCCACACTTCAAATTCAAGACTAAATCACAGGTTGAATATGGTAGGTACAGAATTTCTAGTTAATTCAGAGAAATAAAAGTGGTTATTTATTTTATACCTGCAATAAAAATTTACTTATTATACTATCCACTTAATTTTAATGTTATATACCATAACTTATTTATATAAATATTTTATTATTTATAAAGTTTTATTTTATATATATATATATATATATATATATATATATATATATATATATATATATATTGCTAAGAATTCTTATTAATTTATATTAATTATATTGTTACAATAATAAATAAGGATTGTTAAAATTAGTGTACTAAACGATTTCAATTTACAAAAGTCTTGTATTTGAGTATGGCTGATACAGTGGCGGCTCTTTAATAGCAAGTGAGCAACGGTCTGTAACTTATTAGAATCTCATTAAAACTACATACATGTTATGGCGAAATTGATACATACTAATTATACAGAAAGTATTGACCGCATAACAATAATAATTATGCATTTCTTTTTATACGAGGATAATAACAATGGATACTAAAAAAAACCGATAACCTACCTATTTATAAATGAAAATGTATTTGAAATTTTAAAGAAACGATCGTTAGGTACTAAAATGGCTCTAAATGTTTTATTATATCTTTTTTATTAAAACTTTATATTCAATTATTCACATAAAGCACATTACTTAACTTAGTACCACATCAAACATTAAAAATCAAAATAACTCGGAAACGCACAGGAATTTCGAAACAGAAGAAGGTACATTATTTTGTTAAACTGTATGTAGATAATGAAAATAACAGTTTTTTTAAAAATAGTCATTGGCGTAGAAGTTCTGTTTATGAAAGGGTTGAGCACCCCTCCACTCCGCTACTGTGCAAGTTTGTGAACATTCTTATCGCTTGTTTTATGCCCTTAATTAATAGACATTATCCCCAACATAAAAAATCTAAGCATTCGTTTATGAGTTATAATGAAAATTTGAGAAAAAAAATTATATTCAACACCCTGTATCTCGAAACGAAGCCTTCTACGACATATATTTATAGGAACTTTTCTTTTAGAAACATGTGTTCTATCTCCTGTTAAAGTTTGTCTACAAAAACTGACTCACCCTGTGTGTATATATATATATATATATATATATATATATATATATATATATATATATATTTAACTTTATAATTTATATAATTAAATATTAGTTTATTAATCGTATACAAATATTATTACAATAATGAATAGTTATATTTTATTAAATAGTTTTAACATCGTATTATATGATTGTTCTAATTTATTATTAATATTTACTGCAATTATATTAAATATTTATATATATAGATATATATATATATATATATATATATATATATATATAGATATATCATAAATTAATATATAAATAAAACGTTATCTCAAGAATTTAAAATTATTGCTATTGGTCTTTAACAAATAAATCATTTATATAAGGCAAATAATTAATAAAAAAAAAAAACTTATGAATTACTAGAAATTAAATTTGTTATTGATGGAATATTGATTTAAAAATTAAAAATTAATTAATCTTTTATTTTTTATTAATAATGTATTTGTGATTATATTTTTTATATATTTGAGGGTGTCAATAAAACATTTATATTAATATACGTGTAATTAAATTTTATTAGATTTTAGTTTTAATTATTATAATTTTATTATTTATTTTTAAAGTAATATTTATTGCTTTATTTTTAAGTATAATTTAATTTTTATTTTAAATTATTTTTATTTAAAATTTAATTTAATAATTTATGTTATTTTTCAATAATTAATTTAATTTTTTTTTTATTAGCGCGTCTGCTTCTTTGGCCATTAGCGCTAATATTCTGTCACTGTATCTTCTTAAATCTCATTAAATAAATTACTGCGTTTTAAGAATTCAATAATTTCTTTAAATTTATATCTGTTGCTAAACAATTGCTAGTTCGTTCGATATTCTGAGATGGTTTCTTAGATAACTGTATCTTTCTATTCACATAGAATGTGTTTTACTGTGAGATGTTTGACAATGATCACATTCTTTCTGAGTTTGATATCATGTAAGATGACGTTAATTATGCCTTATCCTCAACCTTGTAAGCACAGATTGTTTTTATTTAGCGATAGGTTACACTCATATTTTTGGGTACTAGGTTTTATTTCTTTAGCTTTGACGTGTCATTAGTCCATTGGTTTTGCCAGGCTTGCTCAATTTCGTTCTTATAATAGACATCCTTAGAATGCTATACCTTATGGTTCATTTTTGGTTATTTTGGCTTTTTCATCAATATTTCATTGCCTTTTATTCCGATGTGACTAATCCACACAAATTAACAATTTTATTTTTGTGTTTTAACCAATGAAGTAAGTTTAAGATCATTTGAATTAGGATCGACATTAAATATATTTGTTATGCTTTGTAATGAACTCATGTAATCAGTGCATACTAGAAAAATATTTAGTCTATATTCTATACAGTAAGCACATCCAAATAGCGTACAATTCTGCCATGAAAACACCTGAAATGCGTGGTAATGTCCAATAATGCGAGTTCCGTTTGAGTAAAGGCGGCACCTGCACCTTCCTTTGTTTTTGAACCATCCGTGTATAATACGGTTGCATTTTGTAAGTATCAAGGATACTGTATAATATATTTTTATATATTTGACAATCAATATTTCCTTTTATAGGTACTGCATTCCAGGTGGATATACATTAAACCAGGAGGAGTTTCCTTATCTGGATTTTGGAAGATATTTGGTATGTTAATTTCATAATGTGATATAGCGTATTTCATTCTTACCTACTAGGTTTTGTGGTAGTTTATTTTCATGTATTAAGTCTGTATAGTGAGATTGGAATATTACACTATTTAATGGATGATTGTCTTGTGACCATATTTTAGCCCGTATTTAAGTAAATTTAAGTCCAATTGATATTTTAGGGCACAAACCGCTTTGCAACATACAGAGTGATACGGACTTGTAGAAATGCTCTATAAATTCGTAAACCTTGCAATGTACTGTTTCCAGCTTTTTAAATGTGTACGCCTGGCTGCTGAATATATAATTGACCCATAGTTGATCCTACTTTGTATAACTGAAGTATAGAATTTTATTAAAATTCTCTATTTGCGCCCATTTAAGATTTGCAATGGAACGCATAATGTTTAAATGTCGTTTGTATTACTTATCAATTGCTCTATGTGTTTTTCCATTGTAATTTGTATCTAAAATTAGTCCCAGATGTTTGATTGATACGTTCTTTATTTCATTTCCTTAATTTAAGGTTGTTCTTTTCGCATTTTCTCAGTCTAAATATGTAAACAAACGGTTTTGTATAAAACTAAAATATTTTGTTGGCCTGATGAAACAGGCTGTCTAGATTTGTTTGTAGACCTTGCTCTATTTGGTTTAAGTCCTTGAAGCTAACCAATTAAAATCGTCCACGTATATACTTTTGTTATGATATTTAGATTGGTTATCAATGTATTAATTGCTACCAAAATAGTATTACACTTGAGATGAATTGAGGTATCCCATTTTCTTGTAAGCGAAGTGATGATAGAGACCTGCAAATCTTACTCTAAAACGTCTGTCCTTCAAGTAATGTGTAATAAATGCTAAAATTTTTCCACCAATTTTCCATTTAATCAATGTTTGAATAATTGATTACGTTGTGTCGTACGCTTTTTGTATGTCGAGGAATAGCAACTAATTGTTCTTGTTTAGCAAATGCGTTTTGAATATGGTTTTCTAACGAGATAACTGATCCATTGTGGACCTACCTTTCCTAAATCCCATTTGCGAATTACACAGAAATTTATTAGCTTTAGGTACCACATTAGCCTAGATGCAACCATCTTTTCTAATAACTTTCCCAGACAACTGGTTAGGCATATCAGTAGTTTAGTGGATTATCCAATTCTTTTCTATTTTAGGCATTGGAATTAGTATACCTTCCTTCCAATTGATTGAAAATCCTGTACCCAAATTTTGTTATAAACATTTAGCAGCTGTTTTTGTACATTGGTTTGCTTTTTTATGAATTCATATAATACGTTGTCTGGTACCGCTGTATTCTTTACGTTCTTTAGAATACCTTCCATTTCTTGTTGAGTAAAGGTGCATTGTAAGACTCGTGTAATTCCTTATTATGATTTCAAATTGTTCCTCTCTGTCCTTTATTATACTAAATTGCAGATTGTAATTATCGCTACTACTTGCATCTTCAAAGCCATGCATTGGCTAATTGTATGGGCTCATAAATTGGTATTGTGTTGTAATTTAGTATTGGTGTATAATAAAATGTTTATTATTGAGCGAATTTTGTTATAGCTGAAACAGGTGTCTCTGGAGTAAGAGATCCTACATACCTTTCCAGCTTTCTTTTGTCTCTCTATCGTTCTTTGCTGTGGCTCGTGCTTTTAAATACAATCATGTTTTTATATGACGGTTGGCGTTTAAATATTGTTAAAGTTTTCTTTTTCTTTTAATGGTTTCTGTACCTCTTCGTTCCACTATGGAACTTTAATGTGTCTGTGTACTTTTCTTTTACATATGGTACTGCTAAGAAGCCGCCTTCTCAATCGTATTGTACCACTTGACCATTTCTGTATGTCGCCATCGTTTGATTATCTTTCAGAAGTCTGCCTATCAAATTTTCGCCAATTTGCTTTGTGAAGTTGCCATTTGTTAGTTATTGGTATACTTTGAGTGCGATTTGCAAATTCAATTTGAATTGGAAGATGGTCGTCAAGGTAATGTTGATAATATTTTTCATCGTAAAAGTGGTGCTACTTTGGATGCTAGAGACAGGTCAATAGCCGAGAAGTTGTTATGGCAGAATTGATAGTACCTTGTTGTTTAAAATAATTAAATTTTCTCTTCGACAAGTTCTTCAATTAACCTACCTGGCAAATCAGTCTTATGTGACCTCCATAATACATTATTTAAAATCGACTATTAAGTATGGCGCTCGTAGTTGGCTCCAGATATTTAATATTTTCAGCAGACCAAGTAAGATGTGGTAAGTATATATTGCATATGGTGAAATTAACAGGAAATAGCTACCGCTTGTAAAATGGTATTTAGCGGAATGATTTTGTAGGGAAAGTTTTCTTTAATATATATATATAGCTACGCCTCCTTTGGCTCTAGCGCCTGCTTCTGCATCCTTTCTTACGCAATCGTATCCTCTAAAGTTAAAGGACATGCCTTCCTTAAAGTGTGTCTCTTGTAAACAGATGCCAAAAGGAGCAAGATTGCATATTAATGTTTTTATTTCGGCATAGTGAGCTTTAATACCGTTGCAGTTGTATTGTATTATATTTTCTAATTGAGCCATTTTTTTTTTAAATAGAGGTCTCTTGAATTATAGATAACTCCTTAATGTTATCGAAATGATAAATAAATAAATAAATACATGAAGGTGTATATAGGACAAAACATGTTAACTAATAAATAAATAAATAAGATGTATATAGGACAAAAACACATTAGCTAATAAATAACAGAAAATAAATAAATAAATACTATATTATCACAGACTATCAATCACAAACTATATATCACAGAGTATTTACCCCTGAAATATTGGCTGAGTTACTGCTGTCAGATTCGTCTTTAGAGTTGACCTTAGCTTTCCTTAACCTTCCTTTTGGCCAACCTCTTGGTCGCTTTGAATCTTATTTTGTTTTCAAAATAGGCCTTCCATCGAAACTGCAGTTCCTCAGTAGTAGCTGACTGAGCTGGCGTCTTAGTTTTGACGCTTCACAGTCGACTTCCATTTCGTCTGAGGATGACTTGTCTTCTCCAGTTGAAGATCTTATCGCTGGTACCGAAAGTTTTTTTGTTATAGGTAAAGGTTGAGGAGTTAGGAATAGCTCCTTAGGTTTTAATAACTGATCTTGTTCTCTCTGTGTAACATTGGTTGGAATATGTTTCCTAATACCATTGTCTATCATTTTATCTATGGCGGGTAAGAGCGAACTTATTACCTCATTTGCAATATCGGTATTTGATTTTGCCGCTGCGTTTGCATATGTCTTTTTCGACAAGACCGGTGATAGTTTAAGCTCTTCCTTTGCTTCAAAGTATAATAGCCTTTTGTGGTTTTATTTCTTGTATAGATAATTCTTCTTTAAATTTCGCACTTCTAGATCTGCATAAATGACCTCACCACAGTTAACGCAAGTATATTTATGCATTCTTCATGAACTTCATTAACATATACATCTCGATTTGTTTCTGCAGTTGAGCAGAATGTCCAAATCTCTGAATTTCATACATCTCATTGGTGTTGGTATGTATATTCTAACTGGTAACAAATATATTCCACCAGTTATGCGCTGAGGTAAAGCCGGCTTGTTGAAGGTAAGGATGTGGTTTGAGTATCAACCACATTACCGTTCCTTTTGTCTGAATTCTCCGTACATCTATAACATTTTGACTTCTAGCTCCTCCAGTATTTCACTAACAGTGCAGTTCAAAAATCTTTACAAATATTATGCCTTTACTTTTATTTAGGGTATCGTGTGGTGTAATCTCTACGTTCAAATAAAGACGATTGGTATTTAGTAGCTTTGAGATTGTAGGTTACCTATGGTTTCGATTAGTGGGCCGTCTCTTATCTTTTAACCGATTTAGTGTGTCCAGCAACGTCAATAAACTTTTGCGATTAAAAACGGAATACTTTATTGAAATCATTCCAGGCTTTTACGAGAAGAAACCAAGATCCTCCTTTCCTTGCTCATAAATTGGGTTTATTACGCGATCTCTCGCGTCTGGTTGAGAGGCCAGAACCTCTTTGGTTTCGGTTTTTGCTCATAAGATATCCACAGTGAGGAACAAGTAATAGTCCGCTACGGCAGTGGTCCATACCGCAGTAAGGCAAAAAATCTGTCATGCCTGGTACACAGACACCGTTGACCAAAAGTGGGTTCTGTGTATAATGTAGTCTCTGGGCTCATGAAGAGTGTTCCACAGAAAAGACTCTTACATTTGTGATTTTGTCAATAACTTAGTTTTCCTTTTCTTATTTCTTTACTTAGATACATTATTTTTATGTTGTTTTATTTAATATTTTTATCGCCTAATGGGAATTTATTTAGTTTTAATAACAAGTTCATACCTCTAGCCATCTTGAAAAATGTACTTGTAACAACCTTTTGAGTTGTATTAAAATATACCTTAATTTAAGGTCTTTCATTCGTTCTGTTGTAAATATAAGAAAATTTTAATTATTGAAATATAGGTATGAGGTAGCAACTAATTTGAATTTATTTTAGTTTATAGTGCATATTTTCTTAAGGTTTATACTTCCACTTCCATAAATTATTGTCTTCTGATCATTTTATTTGCGCAACGCGTCATCATCATCATCTGACATCCTCCGACTTCCTAAGCATCCATTTTTACTTCCTGATGAATGTTGAAGCAAGCTTTGTTTTGGTTTTCACCAAATTTTAGAGATAAGTCCCATTAATTTGATGGTAAGATATCTTTTAACTCGTTACAAAAAAATTACGCATTTAATTTTACTGTTGCGTACGCTTTCATTTTATGATTGCAATTTTATTGGAAAATTTCAGATAGTGCATTAAACGGATTATTCCATTTCATGAAGATACATTTTAAGAAGGAAAATTCCAGTTTTGGGCAATATTGATGCAAGATGACATCATCTCAGTTCAAAATTCCGTAATCATTTAGATACCAGATATTAAAAAATTGTGTAAAAAATATTACAAACAGGTACTTAATGTTTAATGATTATTTAGTATTTTAATTTTTTACAATTAGTTTTTAAGATATATTTTATTTAACATTATCACTTTAAATATTTAATAAACATAATTGCATATTTTTATTATTTTCCATTTGATAAATTTTTAGTGTAGAACTCGGTTTAGTTATTCGACATTATTACAAAAAATAACTTGGCGTCCGAGATCATTTTATTAATGTTACATTGCAATTTTTTATATTTATGTTTAAGTAGAAATAATTTAAGCACAAATTGTGGTAATCAAGCAAATCAAAAGACTGGTCTATGTTAATCTAATTGAGTCAAGGCATTATTTTGGTGAATGGTTACTATCTCCAGTTAGTTTAACGATTTGTGTGTTAGGAGAACTTATTTCTATTTCTTAATTACATTAATTTTTATACGATTACCATTTACACCATTTTTATTATACATTTATATATTTTTTATAATATCAATATACTTCATTTAACAAAAATATATTTTGAAATTTTGTTACAAATGTCCTATGGTATCTATAGATGAATTTTAATAGTTTTTGTTAATATAATAAGTTTCAATAAAAAACAAATCAGGGTTCTATATTCGGACCACTTCCTCTTCAGATGGTGAAGTTGATTCAATTTTGACAGAGAAGGGTTAAACCCAAGTGATTTTAAATTAAATATCAATAATGTTGAAAATCAAAATTACAAAATGACAGAGATCAATATTTGAAGAAACTTGATTTACTAAATGAATTTGAAGTCGTATTTAAGAAAGAAATAGGGAAAATACCAACATTTAAATATAGTTTAAAATTAAAACATTATGATTACAAACCTAAGTTTTGAAACCACAACCAGTACCATATGCATTAAAAGAAATGGTCGAAAATGGGTTAAATAGGTTAGAAAAACTTAAAATTATAATATGAATTGCATATTCTTAACTGGTTGTACCAGTTGTAAAGAAAATGGTGGTTTAAGATTATGTGATTATAAAACTACAATTAATTCAAATTACAAGATGATAAGAATTACCCTAGAATAGAAGAATTTTTGCTAAAATGGCAGGGAAGATATTTTTGTACATTAGATATTAGTGAAGCATACTTACATTTAGAAATGGATGATGAAAGCACTTTATTACAAGCCATTAGCACTACAAAGGAGTTAAAAAGTTTGGAAGAAATTAATCTACATCTGAATAAATCCAAACGTCAATTACAACAGGATTTCATTACGTATTTAGGACATATGATTGACTATGAAGGACTTCATCCCAATACCTGACAAGATTAAAGCAATTGTTGAGTGTAAGCCACCTTCCGATATTTCTAGTTTAGTATTTTGGGATTAGTAAATTATTACAAAAATTTATACCAAATTTATCTAGCATGTTAAAATCACTATATAACCTTTTACAAAAAACATTTTGGCTACCACTTTGGTAAATTGTCATTACAATATCAAAAGTCGACAGTTACGGAAACTAAAATAACCAAGTGCCTACTTTGCGGCAGGTCACTTATCGCAAGGTGCTCCTGTTTACGGTATAAATAATCAACTAATTAGAACACGTTTATGTATTAATATTAATACTAATAGTACAATTAGAGCAATTTTGTATATTAAATTGAGGTTGCTTACAAATTTGTATGTTTAGTTCTCATTATTTGCGTTATTTGAGACAGAAACAACACCATGTAGGTACATCATTCACACCATCGTCTATGTCCTGGTCAGCTATACCAATTATACTGTCGTTTGTTATGTTGTCTTCAACGGCAGGCCCTCGAGATGAACTTTCAGTGATTCCATACGAAATTCTATTGGCTGTTTTAATTTTGTTATAGTAGCGCCGGGAAGAGGTGTCTCATGGCGGGCTCGAGAATGAGGATATAATTATTACTGTGAAATGCATCTGTTTCCCTTTATCTTAGTGCGAAGTTCCCACTTAAAGAAAGACGGATTATAATTTATACGTCTGCTATATGTTTTAAATGCAGGATTTAAAACGTATGTCGATACTAAAGTTAAAGCGCATGACGCTGTCAGATGTCTTCTTGGCTATTTAACCTCAAATTATTCTTCGTATTTCGTTTCATATAATCGCATCGTATTTTGTAGTTATAATAATTTATCTTTCGCTTCGTAATTTATTAGTTTCCATTGCATTTGTAAACAACCGTTTTTTCAAAACTATTATTAATATTCACTATTACGAGGTAAGTTTATATTGCAAAATGTATTTCCAATTGATTGAATGCATTTATTTATTTTGCAGCAAATAATGAAGTCATTAAAAGGTAAATCTTTGAAAAGCAAACTCAAGTAATGTTAATGAATATACTGCATTATTTCGAGTTGGACGCGATAACGGGGATGTTTACCTTTAACTTCCATTATCCAGGTACGCTAATAGTTTTCACTATTTAAATTTATATTTATGTAAATATTATGTTGCAGCGAACTGCTCTCGCATGCGGCATTTCCGAGAAAACCGTAACTCGGACAAGGTAAGAATGGCTCTCGCTTTAGAATCTGCGAAATCACCGCAAAAACATAGGCTGTATTTGAAGTTGAAGTCAGAGGATGTCGATGAATACGTGAAAGACGTAAAACGAAAATTTACACCATGCATGCAACTGGTAAATAATTCAGAAATTATTGTTGAAATGGAGTTAATCACTGTTTAATTTTAGGAACGTATGGCCATTCATCACTCGGCACGTTACGTATTACACCTTGGATTACGCCTTTGTAACGGGGTTAGGTCCCCAAGACATAAAACAAATGACATAGAACCAAGACAACCAAATAAACGAAGACAGACGACGTGCGACCAGCGTTAGCGTTACCCGGGGAGTACCACGTGGAGGTGCTGGTTCGACTTTACTCCCCTATTAATATAATTGAAATTATTCTTATTGGATATGATATAAATTTTATTAAACTTGAAAAAAAGAATGGTTTGATATTAAATTTAAATGAATCAATATTATTAAATCTGTTTTGTAAATTAAATTATTCATTTATTATAAAGATAATTATTAAAATAATAGAAATTATTAAAAAGAAAATTGTAATATAATTACTAAATTTAAATTTTTCATTTGACGCTATTCTTGTTATGTAAATAAATAGAACTAATAATCCTCCAATTATAACAATAAATAGAATATAAGAAAATCAAAAATTTAGATTTAAAAATCCCCTTAATATGCAAATTAATGTTGTTAAAATTAATAATGTTAATCCTATTGCTAATGAATGATTGATTAATGTTAATAATAAAGAAAATGAAATTATTAATCTTAATAGTATTTCTATACAGAAAATAGTTTATTTAAAATATTAGTTTTGGAGATTAATTAAATAGTTTTTTTTTTTGATTAGGCATCAACTTCTAAGATTATTTTGCCTATAGCGTTTTATGAATTATTTACTTGTTCCAAAACGTATTCTGAATATTTGTATATTTGTTGATTAAATTTTTCCGTATAATTCTGATAAATGTAAAAATTCAAGCACCTTTTTCATTTTCTTTCGTTTACTTCTAGCATTTTGAAATGGACCTCTTATATCACAGATTTCTCGTTGTAGTTGTACTGCTTGACAAACAGTGAAGACATGTCGGATCGTTAATTGTACGTTGCATGTTTGGCATATTACTCAGGGGTGATCCTGTAAGTATGTGTTCGTGTGTCAACTTTGTATGACCTATGCGAAGTCTTGTAATGACTATACTGTTCCTTCTTGAGAATGCTGGGCATTTTATGCGATTTTGATCAAGGTAGATGTTCGTTAAGAGCGCTATTTTGTTGATTCTAAGTATTTTGCCATTGGTCTAATATTTTATCTCTAATGTACTCCTTTTTGATCGCTTCTTGTGATGGGATCTGTAATGTGATCCTTTGTTTTGTTAATTGTACATATATGAGCGTATTTAATGTTCTGCACGTATTTTCATTCTTAGTGATGATTTCGTAATTAAAATGTGTTGACTTCTTGCTGATTTTGCAAGCATATTTTTGTAACAGCCACATGCGGCTGAACTTTAAGGGTAGAACACCAGCTTCAGCGCATAAACTATATAAAGAGCTTGTGGGGAAAGTCCCCATGCAGTATCTTAGTGAGACATTTTGGATTGTGTCTAGTTTCTTCAAGAGAGATTTGCATGCAGATCCGTATGCATTGCATCCATAATCTATCCTTGAAAGAATCATTGTTTTATAAATCTGTAATAGAATTTCCCGGTTTGCACCCCAGTTTGTGTTTGATAGGCACTTTATTACATTCAAGACTTTTTTGGATACTGTGTGTATATATTCTATGTGGTTTCTCCACGAGAGGGTAGGGTTAAGTATTATGCCAAGAAATTTTGTTTGAGACACAACCCTGATTCGTTTATTTCCAAGGTAAAGTTCAGGCTCGTAATGCGGTGTTCTTAGCTTGCAAAAATGCATAGACACTGTCTTTGAGTGAGAAAACCGGAATCCTACTTTTTGAGCCTGTTCCACTATGGTGTTAATTGCTTGCTGTAGCTCGTTGTTAATTGCAGCGCCTCTTTTCCCGGACCTATAAATCGCGATATCGTCTACGTACACAGAGCGGCCAATTGTTGGTTTTAGTGTAGTTGTGATATCATTTACCGCAATAGCAAACAAAGTTATACTAAGTGGAGAGCCTTGAGGTATCCCGTTTTCTAAAATATGTTCGTCGGATACTGCTTTCCCTATCCGCACTTTAAAACGTCTATCATACAGAAATGACTTTATGGTATAGGCCAATATTCCCTTTACCCCCCATTTATGTAGCTTTTCCAATACGGCATTTCTCCAAACTGTATCATAAGCCTTCTCTATGTCGAAAAATACAGCTGTTAGGTGTTCTCTTCTTCCGAAGCTTTCATAGATGGCCGTTGACAATTGCACCAAGTTATCATTTGTGCTATAATTTTTCCGAAATCCCGCCTGATAATGATTTGTCCAGTTATTTTCTTCCATTAAATTGACCAGTCTTTTATTGATAATCTTTTCTAAGAGTTTTCCTATACAACAACATAAAGAGATCGGACGGTAGCTGTCCGGTTCTAACGCATCCTTACTGATTTTTAAGACCGGTACTACCATTGCAGTCTTCCACAATTCTGGATACTTGCCTTCGTTCCAAATTTTGTTGAAAGTATAAAGTAAATCCAGCAAACATGAGTATGGTAGGTTTTTCAGCATTCCGTTTGGGATATCATCGATTCCCGTCGCACCTTCCTTAGCTTCGTCTAGAGCTATACGGAGTTCTTCCATAGTAATTGGCTCGTTGTAGCTTTGATAGGTTATTTCAGTAAAATCTAGGGGTGGCTGCTGTGTCGTCATCTTAGATTTCAAATCTGCACTGTAGTTATTTGTACTGCTAACCTGTTGGTAATGATTAGCTAGTTGCTCGGCTACTGCTGCGGGTTCGGTAAATAGATTGTCATTAATTTTCAATTTTGGGAGGCTTTTATTGTAACGTTTCCCGGAGATGGTACGGATTTTAGTCCACAACTCTGTAGTAGGCGTTGTTGTTTGTAATGAGCTGACGTAACTTCGTCATGAGGACCTTTGTGAGGTTTTAATCTCTCGTCGTGCTATTGCTCTGAGTTCTTTAAATTGATACGGTTTTCTGTAGTGGGTTTTTGAAAACTTCTTCAGAGCGACTTTTCTGGCCTTAATAGCTTCACCGATTTTTGGGTTCCACCAAGGTAAGGTATTCGGTTTACTTTGTGACTTGACCTAGGAATTGATATTTCGGCAGCTTGCAGAATCGATTCGTTGAGGTCGTTTACCATATCATCGATTTCCAGCGCTCTATTAATAGGACGTACCTTATTTTTAAAATTGTCCCAATCAGCTCTTATTAACTTCCATTTCACGGGTAACATTACGTGACCTTTAGATTGTGACGTACTGATGAGAATGGGAAAGTGGCCACTTCCATGTAGATCATTAGCTACTTCCCATGTGAGGTTCGGAGCTATCCGAGGGGAGCACAAAGTCAGATCGATCGTGGAAAAGTTATTGGAGCTGGTGTTAAAAAACGTTGGTTCCTGGGCGTTATTAAGTAAAATGAGCCCTGTTGTATCCAGTAGGTCCTCTATTGCTTTTCCCATTCTGTCATATTTATCAGAACCCCACAAAGGATTATGGGAGTTAAAGTCACCCAATAACAGAATCGGCTCTGGAAGTTGCGAGATAAGATTTTCTAAGTCAAGCGATGTCCACGTGTTGTCCACGTGTTGTCTGGCAAGTAGATATTGCAAATTGTCATTTTAAATGGGCGCGACACGTGTACTGCAATTGCTTGCAAATGAGTACGTAATTGTGTTTCTTTGTAGACACAATCATTGTGGACAAAAATTGCCACCTTTTGCACGCCTTTCGTGGGGCATTAGACAATGCTCACATAATTGGGTATTTTAAATTTATCTTGTGTTTTAAAATGTGTCTCTTGAAGGCAAATAACTAATGGTGTGCGTTCATTTGCGATTAGTCTCAACTCGCTCGAACTTTTTTGACATCCGTTACAGTTCCATTGAAGAATACTTTCCATTTTTAAATTAAATTTATGTAAAAAGACACGAACAAAATAAATAATGACAGCAAGAACACACAATCTATAAATAAAGATATATAGACTAGGTAGAACAACAAGTAAAATAATTCTAACGTACATTATAAAATATCACAGAATAGTTGACTAAGTATATCTATCACAGATAATAATTAGATAGTAGGCTTTCAAGGTTTTTAGCGATCTTTTTTCTTCAAGCTTTCAATTTTAGTGGATAGGTCTGATAAGAATCACCTGCATCACTAATTATCCACTTCATCTTGAGTTTTTTGCGTCAGAGAGTATGGCCAATGATTGAGTTATGGGACGGCTACTCGATGGTGTTATAATTGAAGGAATTTGCAGAGTTTGCATGAAGTTTCCTGGTTTATCCTTGATTAACAGAGCTTAATGGCTTGTAAGATAGGTTCCTTTGCCAGTGATGCAACATTCAATGTTTGGAAGTTCGACGCTGCTGCCTTTGCGTAACTTACACCTGGAAGAGCGTTTGATTGATTACCTTTTTTTGCCCTTGGCATAAGTAATTATCTTTTACTTTAATTTCCTGAATTGCGAGTTCAGTTTTAAACGTGACATTTGTTTGAACGTGCCGAATGAGGACCATTACAGTTTACAAATTATCGGATCTTCACATTTCGTACCTTCATGTGTTGGTTTACAAACGCACAGCTGAGATGCTTACAGCTCAAAGACGAATGTCCGAATCTCTGGCATAAAACATTTCAAAGGTGGTGGGATATATAGACGTACACTCAATGAATAAAATGCTATTTTAATTGATTTTGGTAAAAGTGGTGTATTAAATGTCAGCATGTGTACTGGAGTTTCGTGTAACGTTCCTTCTTTCTGGATCTTAGTCTACGCACATCGACTACTCTGAGGAGCAACGTCATTACATATCTCTTCTACGAGCAGTTTAACAAATCGTGACAGTATATAACTCCTTCGCTTATATTTAATGTTTTGTGAGTAACCATATCCTATTATCTAAAATCTCTTTGTATCCATAATCCTCTTTGATTGATATGTAAAGTAGTTTCAACTAAGAGACCATCTTTAACCTTCCTTATCATCTTCAGTACCGAACTTTCCATATAATTCTTTATTTATAACAAACGGACTAATTTTATCAAAATTTTCATGGTCTTCTCTTGTAATGACCAAGAACCGGGAGTGATGCCTTTTCTTGGCTCGTTTTGCAGATTTTTGGTTGTATCGCATCAACATCCATGTTTCAGAGGTGGACTCCTCTTTAGTGGTTTTTGTGGTGGTTCCACCGAACCCTTTAGAATGGTTTGGGACTCCATAAATTTAGAAAACCAATTCATTCCTTATGCTCTTTACCCTGAGCCTCGAATGGGACGACAGAGCTAGAACAGAGCTAGTTTCTGCCAAAGATACATAAGAAATATAGCCACCCAAGTTGAAGATCACTAGCGCTACCTTGCCTTGCAGTGACTTGCCTGTCGACTCCACATAAAAAGCGATAGAACCAAAAGAGAAAGTAAAGTAAGTAAGAAAGAAAGTGTGAAAGCAATAAATCGGATCAAAGACAACAGCTAGAAGGAAGTGCAGAGAAGAGAAAAGAGCCGACAAGCCGCTTGATCTGGCTAAGAAGGACCGCCCATCTTGACGAAACCAGGGCAAAGCAGTGTGTTGAAACCATAGCTACCGGTATGATTTAACTGTTTTCATTGTTTATTTTCTGAAGTTTTAAAAGTTAAACTTATTTTTGATTTACAAAACCAATATTTTTATTAAATTATTAAAACAATGGTAATTAATAATGTATTAATTTTTTTTCTATGTTTTTGATTGGAGTTTTGGTTTTTTGTTTAAAATGTAAGCATTTTTTTTTTATTTAGATTGGCTGTAACTACAAGGTTATTAGCCGCTTACTTCGCTACTTATGTTATCTTTACTTTATTTACATTTTTTTTTGTCTATACATGTGTTCTATACTCTGTTAAATATATCAATCTCTTTAAGGTATTGAAGTACTTGTCTAATTTTTCCATTTTCAATTTTAAGATCAGCCTGCATTCCATTGTTAATTCCCAGCCTTGTTCTGGTATCATTTAATTCTCTACACGACTCAAGGATATGTTTAATTGTGAGTTTTTCGTTGCAGTATATACAAGTTGGTTGCGGTTTATTATTTAGTATGTATGAATGTGTTATTTGTGTATGCCCAATTCTAATTCTGGTTAGCACTATACTCTCCTTTCTAGTCATTTGAGGATAACTTTTCCTTTTCCTAGGTGTTGGTATGTGTAATTTTAACTGTCTATCTTCTGCTACATTCTCTTTCCCACTCTTGCCAGACCCGGTTTTTTATTTCTATTTCTTCCGTTTCCGGTGGGTAATTTAATTGAATTTTTTGTAATATTTCTTTTAGCGTAGTGATCGTTGCGCTTGGTTTTTTAACTGAGTTGTCACTTTCGTTTGGGAAAAGTATTTTACACATAAAGTGGTTAGGAAGACTTTTTATTTTTATTGCGTACTTTACTAGTAGCCATATTCTTCTGAATCTTAGTGGTAATATTCCCGACTCTACATGTAAACTGCTTACTGGACTGGTTTGATAAGAATGGCATATCGTATGCACACGTTCTGAATAATGTCTAACATTTTGATGTTGGAATGAGCAGCGGATCCATATGCTATTGATCCATAATCGAATAGACTTAAAATTAAAGATTTGTACACCCGTATGAGAATCTCTCTGTCTGCCCCATTTTGAATTAGCTAGAAATTTGATTATGTTTAATCTTTTCCGCTACGTTTTCTATATGCAATTTCCATGTGAGTGTATGGTCTATTGTTACTTAGGAACTTATAATTCGTCACGTTTTATTTTATTTCCTTTTAGAAATAGGTTTGGAGAATGATGACGTTAATTACAGTAGTGCATGCACACTGTCTTTGTTGTGGAAAATCGAAAGCCTACATTTTCTGATTCTCTTGTTATTGTATTGATAGCAGCTTGCATTATTGCATTATGAGACTCGTCACCTTTGGAAGAAATGTATAGGGCTAGATCATCAACATACATGCATCGGCCTATTTTCATATCAAGTGATTTTGTTAATTCATTTACTGCGATAATAAACAAAGTGACACTGATTGGTGATCCTTGAGGTATTCCGTTTTCTAGTCGATGTTTGCTAGATAAATAGTTGTCTACTCTGACCTGGATAAGTCTTTCTGTTAAGAAGGATTTTATGAAATTAAACATTTTTCCTTTAATACCCCAACGATGAATCTTTTCCAGAATACCATATCTCCACACTGTATCATATGCCTTCTCTATATCAAAAAAGACAACAGTGCCATGCTCCCTTTTGTTAAAAGTGTCCTTCATAGCTGTAGAGAGAAGCAGTATATTATCTCTTGTTGAAAAATTTCTTCTGTAGCCTGCTTGGTATTTGTCAATAATCAGGTTGTGTCCTAAATGTTCTGTTAGCCTTTTATTGACCATCCTCTCAAGTATTTTGCTTATACAGCTGGTTAGAGATATAGGGCGATAACTGGTTACGTCAAGTTTATTTTTATTTGATTTAAGAATGGGAATTATGATGGACGTTCTCCATCCTAGAGGGTAGTCTCCTTTTGCCCATATTTGATTGAATATGTAAGGAGATCCTCACTTCCAGTGGAAGCAAATTTTTCAGCATGGAATAAGTGATTTTGTCAGTGCCACTGTCTTTTACATTTAGTGATTCGTATAATTCCTCTATAGTAAATTGTGAATTGTATTCACTTTCGTTTTTCGCGCGGTTTAAGAAGGTTGGCCTATGCGTATTTTTCCCTGAACTCAGGTGTATATTGATTCGAAGCTAACTTCTTCAAAATATTGAGCCAGTTTTTCCGATAAAACAATTGGCTCAGTAACAAGATTACCATTGTCTTCCAAGATAAGTGGAGCTTTGTTACAGTCTTTTCCGGACACCGATTTGATTTTCTTCCATACTTCAGTATTAGTTGTTCTGGTGTTTATTTCCGTCACGTAATTCTGCCAAGATTTTCGTTTAGCACTTAGTATAAGACGACGTGCTATTGCTCTTGACTTCTTGAATTTTATCAAATTCTCTGTTGTTGGAAACTTGATAAACATTTGGAGAGCCTTTTTTCTATTCTTTATGGCATTTCTAATTTCGGCATTCCACCAAGGAACCGTACGTTTCTGTGGGATTATTTTGTTTTGCGGTATAGACTCTTTTGCTGCCTCTATGATGGATGATGTGAAGTTATCTACTAGACAGTTGGTTTCTTGATTCCTGTTTATATGAGGAATGTTTGTTTTAAACTTTGTCCAGTCTGCCTGTTTTATTAGCCATTTTGTTATGGGAACGCGTTTATTATTTGGTTTTTCGGTGTAAATAATTAAGGGAAAATGATCACTTCCATAAAGATCAGGTATTTGATCCCAGG
Source organism: Vesta saturnalis (assembly GCA_036346205.1). NCBI lineage: Eukaryota > Metazoa > Arthropoda > Insecta > Coleoptera > Lampyridae > Vesta > Vesta saturnalis. The sequence goes on along the minus strand of JARFJB010000085.1, from coordinate 20,872 downwards.
TATAGCTAAGGGCGACCCATGATGAGCAAAAGCTGAGATCAATTGCGCCAAAGTTGTTTGTTTTGGTATTGAAGTGAGTAGGTTTCCCATTATTTAGAAGTATCATGTCTGTTTCATCCAAGAGGGTTCTATTTCTTTTCCTCGACAGTCTTGCTTTATGGATACATGTAGTGTGCGTTGAAATCTCCCAGTAAAATGAATGGATTTGATAATTGGTTTATACTTTTAATATTATTAAGACTTGAATTTATTATATTAAGTTTATTTTTTGGTTTACAGATTTCATTAACGTATTATTATTATTATTATGAAACTAATTTTAGAATAGTTTTTCTTACTATAAGTGTTTGTGAGGGTTCATTAGGTTTATCAATTCTTGTTTTAATAGTTCGTTCTTATGGTAATGATTATTTTCAATCTTTTAATATTTTATGATAAAATTTATTTTTTTAATAATTTTCATGATTCCTTTATGTTTTTTAAAAAATTATTTTATTAATTAAATTTTATTTATTTTTTCTTAGTTTTAATTTTACATTTTTTTATAGTTCAATTAGATATATATTTGGATGTGATTATTTAAGATATTTAATAATTTTACTTAGTATTTGAATTTGTACTTTAATGATTATAGCCAGAGGTAAAATTTATATTGAGAAGAATTATAGTGATTTTTTTTTTATTTGTTGTTTTGATAATATTATTTTCATTATTTATAACCTTTAGTTCAATAAATATATTTATTTGTTGTTTTTTTTGAAATTAGATTAATTCCAACATTGATATTAATTTTAGGGTGAGGTTATCAACCTGAACGTATTCAGGCTGGTATATATATATTATTTTTTACTTTAGATATTTATTATCTTTCTATTTCATTAGATAATATTTATTTTATGTTTGTAAAATTTTGTTTTTTTAGTTAAAATTCCTATATATTCTGTTCATTTATGATTACCTAAAGATCATGTAGAAGCTCCAATTTCTGGATCAATAATTTTGGCTGGGGTAATATTAAAGTTAGGGGGGGTATGGATTAATTCGTTTTATGAAAATTTATATGATTTTAGGTTTAAAGTATAATTTTATTATTATAATTATTGGTTTAATAGGGGAATCTATTATTTCTTTAATTTGTTTACGTCAAATGGATGTTAAGTCTTTAATTGCATATTCATCAGTTTCACATATAAGATTAGGATTAGGAGGTTTAATAACAATAAATATATGAGGTTTATATGGTTCAATTGTTATAATAATTTCTCATGGTTTATGTTCATCAGGATTATTTTGTTTGGCTAATTGTTCATATGAACGTTTATCTAGTCATAGATTATTTAAAAAAAAAGGTTTAATTAATGTAATACCTAGAATAAGATTATGATGATTTTTATTATGTTCTTCTAATATGGCGGCACCTCCTTCTTTAAATTTACTGGGGGAAATTACATTAATTAATAGTCTGGTTTCTTATACTTGAATTACAATAATTTTAATTAGATTAATTTCTTTTTAGAGTTGTTATTCGTTATATTTATATTCAAATACTCAACATGGAAAATTAATTAATGGTATATATCTTATTCTTCTGGTGTATTCGTGAACCTTTAAATTTAATTTTTCTTGTTGGTGATTTATTTATTTGTTATTTAGGTAGTTAAAAAACATTAATTTGGAATTAAAATAAAATTTATCTTAAATAATTTCAATTTGTAAGTTTTATTTTACATTTTACTTTTTTAGAGTAATTTTATTTTTCTCGAGTTTATATTTTATGATTTTTGATTATTTAATTTTTATTGAATAAGAATTGTTAAGTTTGAATTCTAGAATAATTTGTATAATTATTTTATTTGATTGAATGTCTTTATTATTTTTGAGATTTGTTTTGTATATTTCTTCTATGGTAATTTATTATAGTAATGAATACATATACGGGGAAATAAATTTAAACCGATTCATTGTATTAGTTTTTTTATTTATTATTTCTATATTTTTTATAATTATTTCTCCTAATTTAATTTCAATTTTATTAGGATGAGACGGTGTAGGATTAGTTTTTTTGTTTAGTAATTTTTAAAAATAATAAATTAAATGCAGGAATAGTAACTTTTATCAAATCGAATTGGGGACGTAGCTATTTTAATATCAATTGCTTGAATATTTAATTATGGGAGATGAAATTTTTTAATATATCATGATTTTATATTTTCTGATCATAGGATAAAATCAGTTACATATTTTATTATTTTGACTTCATTAACAAAAAGAGCTCAAATTCCATTTTCTTCTTGATTATCAATAGCAATGGCTGCTCCAACTCCTGTATCTTCTCTTGTTCATTCTTCTACATTAGTAACTGCTGGTGTATATTTATTAATTCGATTTAGAAATTCATTTGATTCAAATATAATAATAATATTATTATTTATTTCTAGATTAACAATGTTTATAGCCGGAATTAGAGCTAATTATGAATTTGATCTAAAAAAAATTATTGCTTTATCAACTCTTAGTCAATTAGGATTAATAATAAGCATCTTATCATTAGGAGATAGAAATTTAGCTTTTTTTCATCTTTTAACTCATGCTTTATTTAAAGCTTTACTTTTTATATGTGCTGGAATAATAATTCATAATTTAAATAATTATCAAGATATTCGTTTTATAGGTTCATTAATTAATTTTAGTCCTTTAACTTGTACATTTTTTAATATGTAATTTTTCGTTTGGACTGGTGTAGCTGGTTTTATTCAAAATTTAATTGTTGAATTTATATCTTTTATATTTTAATTTATATATTTATAATTTCATGTTTCAATTGGTTTAACAGTTAGATATACTTTTATGTTTGTTATAAGGACATTCGTTTAACTTATCGATTGATCGATCAATCAAACGACTTTTGTATGACTATCCTTTTACATATTGAATACAATGTACACTATTAGCTAACGTATTATTAAGAGTGTCGTTTTGTATGGCTCTTATTAACTCAAGTAACTAACAAGAATAACGTTAACAATAAATTAAGTTTTCTTTATACGATCACTTTTGATAAATATTACCAAATTTAACTTAACTACTTCACATAAATATAAATGTCATAATGTTTGCAAATAAAAGACAAAATTTTATTTATAAAAGCATATTATTTTCAATAAAACTTAAAATGTAGCAGATGAATTTTGTAAGTTATTATATTCTAAAATGTTGCAAAAATTTTGAAAATCGGTATTTGTAGGTTCACCAATGAACTCTTAAAGAAAGGAAGTAATTGTTAATATTTTCTACATAAAGTATATTATATATCTTTGACGGCAATACAAGTTAATGGTTATTTATTTGATTTATTCATAAAGATTGAATTTTTTAGGAACGCTACTAATCATTATTTTTGACAAAACATTGAATCAAAATACGGAATGATAATTTCAGTCATCGTGTTTATTTATAATTGTTTGTGTAGAAGATTATACTGCAATTCAAAATTATTGGTGTATTTGTAATTGAATTATAGTACTTTTTTAAACTTATTCAAAGTATCGTTTCAAACACAATATTTAATAATGTAATAAAATAAATTTGTTTATTCACATTTAAGAATGACGTTGAAAATAATTTATTGTTATAATTATAAGTGTACACAATATACATTATATGTTATTATTATAATTATTATAGATTATTATTAAGTTTTAGAAACTGTTTGCGTTAAATTCAATTAAAACAAGAAATTAAATGTTCTTTAATTTCACCTTCTGTATCTGTGTTATCGTTTGAATTTATAATAATTGGATTTACTTGGACATCATAATTTTTCTTGTTCCCAAGACTTAGAATTTCAGTTTATGTTTAATCGTTTTTAACCAAACTGAAGGTGAAACTGTTTCTAACGCTCCTTTCCACATCTGTTTGACATTATCATTTCTTCCAATGTGTTTATCATAATGTTTTGCTTATTATTCCATTTCTATTGTTAAATTGACAGTAAGGAGGCAAGCGTAATTTCGTGTCCATATTCTAAAATATTATCGACCAAAAATTGTTTTCTTCCTTATATAGTTTTGATATGTAGTAATTCCGTTTTAAATGCTTCTTTTCATGAGTAATTTTTTTTAAGCCATGTAATTTCTTCTTTTTAATTTGTAGTTGGTTACTGACAATTGTGAATCATAGCGTTATCCATAATGATTATTATAAGATGGTTTTGTTAAGTTTGGCAAAAGTTGATTTGTTAACCATTTAATAAAGTTTTAATTCATACAATCGTGATAATCGCTGCTTTTATTTGTGGTAGAGAATATAAATTCTGCTTTCCACAAAGCATTTCTGTTCCAGCATGTAGAACTATATAACGTTTATTTTCCCACCAAGATTCTTAAAGCATTTTTAAATGGAATCTTGCCATATTCTTTTGTTCCTTTTGCAAATATCCATGTTTCGTCGAGATAAACGAACTGCTTGTAGAATTCTTGTTTCACAAGTGATGTAACTTCTCAAAATTTTAACCTCATCGATGCTATTGAAGTTTTTACAAAGAGCTTTCATTGTTAGTTTGCTTGAAATGAAACCAATGTCCAATAAAACGTGATAGAGGCTAGTTTTAATCAACGATACCTCTTCTTAATTTTTGTTAAGAGCGTATCTAATGTAACATGTTCATGGTTAATATACATTAAATTGTAGTACATTTCACTTTTTGTCGTTTTTTTTTGTCGTTGTTTTAGACTTTTCATTGAGGTTCATTTTCCTGTTTTCTTGATTTTGATGTAAAGCATTAGATTTTTCGTGTCAATTTTCAAAGCATCGCTAATGCATGATAAATGGTGATAAGGTCCCGTTGTTCTGTTTTCTTATTAAAGTATTCGACTGTTATGGATCAATTCGTTCACGGTAATTGACCTAAACATATTGATGTGCTAAAATGAAGACATAAATGTTATCTCTTGTAAACGAATTAATCTTAAATGAACATAGAGTAATGTTTCTGAAGAACCGATCTTTTACAATATTAACTCAAGAAGGAATGAATAAACGAAGAAACAAGCCAACCAGCGAGCGTACGTAACCTCAATCAACGTATAAGCAAATAAAGGAATTGTTTGTGGAAAGGTTGGTATCAGTGCTCATTTTTGTTTTAAATTACAGAGACGGTCATAAGATTGAATTATACATGACGTTAATGTTAAATGAATGAACTTTATTATTCAATATTTGGTAGATTTAATTTTTCATTTAATTATTTTAATGATCAATCTTATTTAATGTTAAAAGGAATAGGAAATAATTTTATTAGTTATTTTTGGTTAGAATTTTAATTTGATTAATATTTCCATCAATATATTTTATTTGTTTTGTTTTTTTATATAAAAAATTATAACCTTAATTATAATTTTAATTGGTATTGTTGGATAAAATAGCAAATTTAAAGAGTTTAAAAATAATTTAGTTTTTAAGAAGTTTTATTATTCTTTATGAAATTTTTATATTATCAACTTATGGTATAAATTATTATCCATTAAAATTATCTGATTTTATTATAAGTATTGATTATGGATGATCAGAATATTATGGTGGAAAGAATACATAATCAATTATCAAATTATTCAAATTTATTTCAAATTTTGAATAATTCATTAAAAATTTATTTGATATTATTTATAATAAATTATTTTACTATTTATTTATTTATACTTTAATCGCTTATTTAGAGCATAATATTGAAGATATTAAGGAGAATTAATTCAAAGTATTTATAAAATAAATTTTAATTTTACAATGAAAATGTAACGTTTTATTTAAACTATATAAATTAAAATATTAACATATTTATGCTATATTAGAAGTTAGAAGCTTCGATTATATTTCTTTAAATGGTAAAATTTTACAATTATATTATTAACAGTAATATACCTCTATTTGGTTTCATTTAATAAGGATGAATTTTATCACCAAAGGTTAGTTCGAAGTTAACTAATCTTGTTTATTAAAGATAAATTGATTATTTCAATATATTTTTTAAATGCAAATTAAATGTTAATTTAACTATTATCCTTAATAAGCTCAATTTAATGCTCCTTGTTTTCATTCGTGGTATAATCCTACTAAAAATTATGAAATATAATTGTAATTATGATAAATGAAAATAGATTAGATATTTTTAAAGTTACAATAAGGGGTAATATAAGAGAGATTTCAATATCAAAAATTAAAAATATAATTGCAATTAAAAAAAATTGTAATGAAAAAGGTAACCGAGGGGAAGATTTAGGATCAAATCCACATTCAAATGGAGATCTTTTTTCTCGATCATTAATTATTTTATAGGAAATTTAATTATTAATTAAAATTAGTAGTAAAGAGATTATTAATGTTAAAGTTGATAAAATTATAATTATTATAATTATTTATACTATTATGTAGATCTTTTAATTGGAAGTTAAAAATAATGTTTATACTATATAAATTTATCTACCTCATCAATAAATTGAAATGTATAGAAATAATCAGACTACGTCAACAAAATGTTAATATCATGCTGCTGCTTCAAATCCAAAATGATGATATGAAGATAAATAATTATTTAAGTGTCGTAATAAACATACGATAAAATAAAATTACATGTAATCCGTGAAAACCTGTTTTAAAAAGTTTGATCGAATAAAACTACAGAAAAGAGATTCAAAATATTCGTAACCTTGAAGAATTGTAAAATATAGACCTATGTAATTGATAAACTTTAATAGTTTGAATATAATTATTTATTAATCTATGATAGCTCATATAAGAAATTCCTGAATAAATTAAAATTAATGTGTTTAATAATGGAATAATTGGATTAAATGAATAATTCTGTTAGTGTTACACCAATTTCTTTGTTATAATCTAGAATAAAAGATTCACAAAATAGAAATGGAATCAATAAGTACGCCGCCTTAAAATAAAAATTATATATATATATATATATATATATATATATATATATAATATCGGAATGCGTCTAGTTAAAATGAAAATGACTATTTAATAAGCTGAAATACTTTATTCCTTCATCAGAATCTGTGTAAAATGAACATAAGTGAGAAATAATCTATTAACATCATAGATTACTTACTAAATGCGAGAATTATAATAACTAACATTATTAAGTAGAATTGATGAATACAATGTTAGGATTACAATTTAAAACCACAACTTAGACAGTTATTAAAGTATTTCAAAATTTTAAAATTGATATACTACTTTACAAACTAAAATTTTAGAAGACGATTTATGAAACCTGTTGTACTAAATCAATCAAATTAGTACTTGAATATATGAATAAATAAAAAAGTATCTGAGTACTAAAAAATGTGAGTCATTTCATGAAAAAATTTCTATAATTAATTTCTGTATCTAAAATTTTAACTTTAGGAAAATTTGGAATGATTATGCTACTAGGTTTTGCTAAAGCAAGAATTTTTTCCTATTTTACAGTCACCCTATGCTGAGTAAGTCTTGTTTTACCATTGTGATGTTTGTCAATATATACTTTATTACATTCGCTACAAGATGGAATATACAACATTAGAGTTATAAAAATTGGAGTTCTGTCTTTTAATGAAAAAGTTTGATAGGTTTAATGTTATATTTCATACGTATTTGTTCGTTTAAGATATTACATAAGATTGGTGTTAAGTTTATATGTAAAAGGATTCTTCTGTTAATCATGTTTGTTTTATTCAAGTATGCATTTTGAAAATTAATTTGAGAATTGAATGGTACTGTATAATAAATTCTTTAATAATGTTTTTGGATAACCATTGTCAAAAAATCAAGAATAAGTTATCTAGATTTTTCGTAATGATTGATGCAAATCTTAAGCATTCTGTTTGAGACAGAACAATATTAATTTTTTGATTAAAAGGATGATTAGAATAGTAATTAATGGTGGGTAATTCTTTATGAAATTGATAAACTAAATTTCGGTCCTAGTGATAGTAAATTTTTTATATCATAAAGCTACAGTTGCTTAAATTAAAAACCATTTACTGTTATCATTAAACAATCAATTTTTATTTGATTATTTTGAGTAAATAGCTTAAATTAAATTAAATGCTTATATAAAAAATATCAATTTAAAAGACAGAACTCCAATTCTTAGTAACTCTAATGTTGTATATTCCATTTGTAGCGAATGCAATAAAGTATATATTGGACAAACATCACAATGGCTTAAAACAAGACTTACTCAGCATAGAAGTGACTGTAAATAGGAAACAATTCTTGTGCTTTAGCAAAACATAGAACAGAAATCAATTATAGAACAGACTTTTCCTTGAAATGACACATTTTCAGTACTCAAGATATTAAATTACAAAACTGATCTATAATCTAAGCAACATTTATTCATATTGAGTACTAATTTGAATTGATTCAATACATTTAATAAATCATATCTTCTAAAATTTTAGTTTGTAAAGCAGTATATATGATTTAAAAAATTTTGAAATACTTCAATAACTGTCTTTGTGTTGTGATTAAATTGTAATCGTAAGATTGTATTCATCAATTTACTGTACAATGTTATAGTTTATAATTCTCGCATTTAGTAAGTAATCTTTATGATGTTAATAGATTTTCTCACTTATTTTCATTTTATAGAGATTCCTGATGAAGAAATAAAGTATTTCGAAAGTTTGAATTAAATAAAGTCATTTCATTTAATTTCCGCATAATACCATATTTTTATAATAATATACATTATATAAACTTATATATATATATATATATATATATATATACAGGGTGTCCCAATAGTGCGTGTTCGGTCGATAGCTCCTTAGCCATTAAACTTAGAAGATAAGTTTAAATACGAAAGTTGTCTATTTTATAAGCTGCATAATCTAAAATATTTGGTTTCTACAGGTGTAATAGAAAAGCGGTACAATATAGAACTTTTGATTTTAAATAGAACACCTATATATTATTTTATTTTCGATTCTCCTTATAATTTTACATTATTTTATAAGAATTACTTACAAGCTAAATCTTACAGTTTTTGAGATATTTGCAAAGTTAACTAAAACTGACATTTTTATGTAGTAATTCAAGTAGGCGTATCTCAGTTATTTTAAAGATAAAAAAATAATCTTTGGTTTAGAATTTATTCACATGAGCTTACTTTAATCTATTAAAATTGGATTTCAATATACACGGTGATCACAAAAATTAATTCAATAACATAAATTTGAAAATGAATCGTCATTTTAAATGGCAATCTATATTTTTTAATTATCTTCGACTATTAGTTTTCATTTCTTAAATATGTTCTATACCTATTTCTAATAGTTTCGGAGATATTTAATGTTCAATTTTTTCGTTGATAACACTGAAATAACATTAGTCGGTCAAAGCAAGCTATGAATACATGTTAAAAACATATTAACTGAAATACAAATTGTTTATAATAAATATTGTAAATCATCATTTTAAGAGATATTAGAATGTTTAAACGATGCATCGTAAAATTAAACAATTTAATCGAGAATAGTAACATTAGTCGGTCAAAGCAAGCTATGAGAAACTAAAAAACATATTAACTGAAATACAAACACTTAAAATTATAATAAATGTTCAATGTGCCCACCATTTTGTTACTGACAAACATGAAGTCTTTGAATAAACGACAAATTTACTTTTCGTAACGTGGAAACATTTATATTTTGAATGACGTCTCTAATTCTTGCCTTCATATCATCTACAGTCGTTGGAGAAGTTTGATAGACTTTTTCTTTAATCCAACCCCAAAGAAAAAAGTCCAGCTTTGTCAAGTCAGGCGATCTTGCAGGCCAGGAGGCAGGTCCTACTCTTCCAATCCATTTGTTTTGAATCTGGATATTTAAATAATTTCTAACATTTCTGCTAAAATGTGGAGGAGCGCCATCTAATTGCAGCCACATCTCTCTAAGGGTTTGTAAAGGTAAATCTTCAATATAAGTTTCAATTTCGTTGCGCAATGAATCACCATTGACCGTGTTTACAAAAAAATATGGTCCTATAATTCTTTCCCCAATAATTCCGGCTCAAATATTAAGTGACCAGCGTGTTGATGATCAACAGGAATTATAAATCTGGGATTCTCAGTATCGTAATAATGGAAATTATGTCTATTAACGTATCCATTTTTGTGGAAAGTAGCTTCACCAGTAAATAAGATCGTGCTAAAGTAGTTGGGTTTTTCTAAATTTTTATTTATGGCCCAATTGCAAAAGTTTAATTTCTTAACGAAGTTATCCTCGTCTAATTCTTGTGCAAGTTGGACATGGTATGGATGCTATTTATATATTTTTATAATTCTATTAACTGATGTTTTTGAAACTCCAACTTCTAATTTCAATTGTCGGCAAGAAACGTGAGGATTTTCAATCACGGATTGAAGAACTAAATGTTCATTACCTTCGTTAATTGCGGTTCTTTCTCATTCTAAATTGTCTTCGTAATGAATACTGCCTGTTTACTCGAAACGGAATTTCAATCTTGCAAATGCTGAAACTTGCAGGTGTCGTGCATTTGGAAATTTTTGCCAAATCAGGAGAGCGAGCGGCCAACGAAACGGACCCTGATTGTCAATCCATCTATCATCAAACATGTCGTAAAGATGCTGAGCAACAGGCCCAAAGTTATGAGGAGGTACTCCATCTTGCTGATACCAAGCTGAAGCCGCCTCTCCATTTCTTAAAGTATGTAACGCCGTTCGTATGGCTTCTTCTAAAACGTGGCAATATCTTGTACCATTTAAATTTTCAATAAAATTTTAATGCTAAAATTTTATCGTCTTTATTGCACAAAAACTATCTTGGAAATAACGTTTTCTACTAACATGTAGATTTTCATTAGACCAAAATTTGCTTCATCACACCATATAACTTTTTTATGAAGTTTTCATCCTCTTGGGTCTTCATTAAAACCATTCACAGAATTCTACCCTTCGAGGAAGATCACCTAATTGTAAGTGTTGCATAATGATATGAAAATGGTTTCCATTTGTGTTTTTTAAATGCGATAAATTGTTCTCGTCGACAAAGTAAGATCTCTCTCACAATCTCTAATGGAGGCATTTGGAGAGACCGTAAAATAACCCAAAACATTAATTTCGTTTATATCACTGTCCACTAGTGGTTTATTTTTAATAATTTTGTCTTAAATTGACCAAACTGACGGCAGTTTTAAGCAATCTTCTTACAATATCACCAATTGCATTTGGTCGATTTGGATATCTTTCTGCAAAAACACGGCAAGTCCGTTCAACAATTCTATTACACTCGCCGTAAATAATAAGATTTAAAAATCATCATTAGTAAATCTACATTTGCCATTATTTACTATGAAATACAAACTGGTAAAGAAAACTGTCAAAACAACATAAACAATTAACGTTCTAACTATCAAATCTTTGGCAGCCATGGCTACCTTTACTAATGTTGAAATAATTAAGTGTTGTTATGTTTTAACTAAGATAATGAAATATCTCAAACATGGTTGAATTTAGGTATAGAATACCGATACCAAACGAATTGGCTTAAAAATACAGCGGAAAATGTTACGACAAGGAAGATATGATGCAGAGAGTCTTACTTGCTTTTAATTCTCTAACACCCGACCATATTTCCAGAATTACAAGACATAACTTAATGAAAAGGATTTATAAATATTTAGAAGTAGATGGTGCTAATTTTGAACACTTATTATAGAACTTTATTTGTTTAATATTACATTTAGTTATTTTTGTTTGTAAGTTGTCTAATTAAATTAATACAAAATACCTAGTCAACGTTTTAATGATATCCACAATTAATAATCCTTTCAGGCTATTGGTTACTTTTCAGAATTAATAACTTATGAAAAATAACAAATATCACCTTAAATAATGGAAATCATTCACCCTTTACTAATGTTGAAATAATTAAGTGTTGTTATGTTTTAACTAAAATAATGAAATATCTCAAAAGTGGTTGGATTTAGGTATAGGAATACTGATACCAAACCAATTGGCTTAAAAAATACAACGGAAAATGTAATAAAATACAGTGTTCTATTTAAAGTAAGCAACTTATAAATGATTTAAATTGTGCATGTTGGCGGCTAAGTTAAAACACCCTGTATGAAATATCAATGAGATGGATATATGGAGTTAACGGGCAAGCGCTTGTTGTTATTGGTTACAATTTCACGTTACTAGCTTCGTTATTAATGGAATATCCTTATTCAATATGGACTAGGATTTTTCAAAATTTAAAAAAATCGAAATATCTCGAAAATACTTCATTTTTGGTATAGGACATTGTGCACAAATTTTATCTAAATTTCATGTAGAATTCGAAAATAAAATAAAAATATTAGGTTCCATTTAAAATGACAAAGTTGACGTGTACTTGTATAACCGGAAGTGCCACATTCAAGACAATATTATTTTGAACTCAGCGTCATCCAAAACCTACAGTTTCGTAATTTCAGATGTTTAACATAATTGTCCGCCATTACATTTAATCAAACTCTTCGCGCCACACCTGTATATATATATATATATATATATATATATATATATATATATATATATATCTGTGTGTTGAATTTTAAATTTCCGTATCCTATGTTTAAATCGATGTTTCCTCGTTGGTGTTATGATCAAACCAAGACCAATAACATCGATAATAATTAACGGAAGTACTTTCTGCCGCCATTTTGTTTTGTGAGGTCATTGGGATATTTTCGCCATTTTTATATGCACGTATCGTATTTTTTCACCTGAGGATAAAATATTTAATTTATTATTAATTAGTTTGATCAAAGGAGATTGCATAATTGTTATTACATTTCTTTTAACTCCAATCTACAGATTGTGACCTAATTTATTTATACATTGAATTAATAGATAAGACATATAAAGATAAGTGTTTCCATAATAAAAGATTTAATCTGTTATTAATATTTATTAGGGCGTTTTGATTTTATCAATGATAAAAACTAGTCCTTAAACAGTATGTTCTATTAATCTTTAAGACTGAATTTAAGCGCTAGCTCAGATTTTTCAATATCTGAATAACGACATCGAAATTGTAACCTTCAACATTATACATATATAAATGGAATAATTAAGTTACCGTGCTTTAAACGATTTTCATCATGAGAACGTTAAATTATGTGTACAAGGTCAAAGCAGAAATAAAATGCATTAATACGATAACAATAATAATAATAATAATGTTTATTGTCCAACAGAAAACAATCCAGTTATAGGACAATGTGACAAAAAGTAACTAGCAAAGAATACATAAATGCTTTTCAAAGACGTAATTAAAAGTAAAGTAACGCATATAAAAGAAAATTGAACTCTAAATAAAAAAAAAATAAACAAAGTAAGACTAAATATGTTGCTAATGAACATAAAACAAAGTTCTTGCCATGTAACTAAACAGTAATCACATGTTTTCTGTAAATAAATTATATGTCAAACGTAAAGATTGGATTTGTTTCATACATATTGTATGACTTTCCTTATACATTTTGAATGTTTAAACTGGATCGTCAGATTTTGTTCTTGCATGGTCGTTTTTACCCGGACTTATTATAACTGGGTTAGATGCTGTTTGAGATGATATTTCACTGCCTTCTCAAATATACCCAAGATGCTTGCACATGCTGTAATTTCGTGATTGTCATGAACTAAGATATAAACATTAATGTCATACTTAATTCTTGGACAGCAGATACTGATATCAGGAGACTCATTTTCTTTAAAGTGTATAACAAATGGTAATTAAAAGTCAATGTTGGAAATGAAAACAGTCACAGGATAAACATGGAATTATTAGTTATTAGTCAAATGAAATTATATTATTATGTTGGCTCTTTCTCTCTCTTACACACACACACACACACAAGCACACACGCACACACGACAACACACGCACACAACACACACGCACAACGAACACACACACACACGCACACACGACACACGCACACACACAAACAAACAAACAACAGTTAATTAATTAACAGATCATCTCAAATTAAATTGTCACCTGTTTAAACACTAAATCGACACATTCACATACGAATCTACACCACACTCACACAAAACGAACAAAACCAAACACATCAACACTACACACAATCAATACATAAACAAACAACAACAAACAAAAACAATTATAACACAACGACAATTCACAACAAATTACAGAAATTTACGCCTGATTAACAGAACACTACACAAACGAATTACACGAAAATATCAACGAACATATTAACGAAATCAAAACACAAACTCGCAAACACGAAAAACGAAACACGAAAATCGAAAATCGAAACACGAAAACGAAAATCGAAACACAAACTCGCAAACACAAAACGAAATCGAAAATCGCAAACACTGAAAACGAAAACGAAAATCGCAAACAAAACAAACCGAAACAAAACAAAACGAAAACGCAAACACGAAAAACAGAAAACGAAAATTCACGCAGACACGAAAACGAAATTGCAAACACGAAAAACGAAAACGAAAATGGCAAACACGCAAATACGAAAACGCACAAAACGAAAACACGCAGACACAAAGCTGCAGAATCTAGTCTATAAATAAAATAATTCTTTCTTTATATGCTTTTATTCATTCCTTATACCCAAATGGAAGAGTATCAAAGTTTTCAATTCTCGTCTTAGAATAACTAATTCTGTATTGTTTAGATTCAGGTCTACTTAATACATTGTAGCACCTATCTCTAACTATTTTTCTATTATTATATACGAAAAGAGAGTCTTTACTATTACTAAGCATCATATCCTTCATCACTTCAGAGTTTATAACACGAGAGTTTTTATAGTTTAAGGTAATGCCTTCACTTTACAAGGATTTAATTGTTTGATCATCGGCTGAAAACATTATAACTGTAGTTTTCGGTTCTGCACTAACAAACTCAGCTATATAGCTTCCTTCACCGTACGCGGTCTAGTTTCTCCAGGTAACTATATAATTCTAAACACGCATGAGCTGCCGTGTAAGCAGCTATGTACAATTAATAGTTTTTGTGATTCACCTTCACCTTCCGGTCATCCCAATTTACCATTACTACATTATCATTAATAGGGACAATGGATTGTACCTAAACCAGAGGATCCGTAAACAGTTTGAAGAAATCCTTCTCAGATACAATACTGCACTGAGTAAAATTTTCGCGTTGACCAAACTTACTAAAAGAATTCAGAATCAGTTTGGCCAAGTACCTTAAACCGCGGTTTTCTTAATATTATTAGCGTCTAGGCGAATTCCTCCTTCTCATAATATTCTGTTATGTACTGAGCCTTCTACTTCTATCGTGCAATGGCTAGCCACTAGCATTCCTGCTTAGTCAGAAATTATCGATGTAACCACTAAACAATCCGTCCTGTTTCGTCGCTTTATTATAAGTGGTTACCTCTATAAATCTCGAAACGTCAAACTTTATAGTTTTTAGTGATATACGCAGCTCGTCAGCTACAACGTCCCAACGAAACTGCGTTCGGTTTCATATGCCCACATTTGATTTAAGTCAGAACCACAAGTTCTACATAACAAAACATCAACTTGCCATGCATTTTTAGGGTAAAACAGGGCGGTAGAGATTAGATGGCGGTACAGCTCCTGCCTGAAGTAAATAACCCAATGATGAAACTCAATGTTTTGCTAAACAATTGTTTTCGTTGATTGCTGCAAACAATAACTGCTTTTAACCTTAGAAAATCTTCAAATTTTAAACCCATCAGATTTTGCGTCTATTAGGTACCAAAATCTATCTACATTTAAAACTAACAAGTCACTCGAGAAAAACTAGCATTGCTCTGCACTACCTTTCAAGTAGCGACATTATCACTTTCACCGACAGCTGGTCCATCTTCTAAATGACAGACCAATTGGTTCGTCAAATTCGTTTTAACGTAATCCCTACAAATTGACGGAGCTGCATTCTGATAGTGTATGCATGCAACTTCGAATGCACTCTAAAAGATATATTAGATAAATAAGATTTTAGTAAATGGTATATTTTACCTGTAGCCATGTTAAGGGATTATCCTTGCACTATCGTCATTAAAACTAAATCTTAATGTTTTTACATGTGGTACTAAATTTTTTATGAATTTACTGTCTGACTCCCATTATATTAATATGATTGAACCCTGTTTAATGGTCCGGCCTGTTGCTGGAACCTGAGCCGATTGGTCTTGCCTGTAATTTACTCATTCAGTAAGCGAGACAATAGAAAATTGACATACCGTTATCAAGTCCTCAGCATCTGTAGTTTCCATCATCTCATCATCGTCAAACACATCCTCCATGTTTACCTGGCAGGCTTTAAAAAATAATTAAACTTAAAATAAAAAAACAAGTATATACTTACACTCGCCAACCCGTTGTGCAGCCTCCAAAAATCATTATAAACCTTTATCGAATCGATAGTGTCATTTCACACAACATATTATAAGCATTTTCAATCTTCGGTTAACGCGCAACACTGAACAACTCAAGAATTTGGTTTACGTTTAAAGACATAGCTAAGATAACGTAATGCTCTTCGGAACAGAACTAAATTAGATAAACTAAGCGCACGCTTTTATAGTATTTACAGGGTCAAGGTCAAATTAAGTTGTCTTGAAATTCCAAGGCTAACTTCAAGGCCGATTTCGTCTATGGCTAGCTTTAAGGCATAACTTTCTCAAGGTACGTTTGTTGTAAATAAAAAAGATCAAAACCGACAAATGGTAGTGTAATAATTTTAATTTTCTTAGCATGATTAATTAATAGATATCATGTCAACTTAAACAATTCAAGGCTGAATCGAAAAATTCAAATTAACTTCAAGACCGTCTTCGTCTATGCTAACTTCAAGACGAATGACTTTCTCAAAGTAAAATAAGTATGATGTTTATCTTTTAATATCAAATGACCTTATTGTTGAAGGTGAAGTTAGGTGATAATAACATAATTTGTACATACGGAGCCAAAATGGGCATTAAAAGAAATGTAAAGATTATAATAACATTTTTATTTAGCTAAGAGCTTTTATAACATATTCATCACGACATAAACACTCATTGAAAAATAATTTTAATTAACTAAATGTAAAATTTACACGTTAACTTAAAATCTAATACCTTTGTTTTAAAAGAACCCTTTTATCATGTTATTACAGAACAGTCTTCGGTAGTAATCTTTAAATACATCGGCACTTTTTATTCATATATTATTTTAACAATTTATTTGGACATAATTAAAAAAGCCTATTTTACATGTCTGGGCCGATGGACCCTCATAATACAGCGCTTGATTTTTTAAATTGAAATACAACGGTGTACATATTTTAATCATCTTTGTAATATCAAACTAGATAAACATTTCGAAATATCACCTCTACGTGACAAGGACGTGTTTTAACAACCTTGCAATTAGGAGCAGTTGATAACCCTATTAAAACAAAGTGCGAATAATTTTATATGTTCTAGCCATTAAATACATAAGCGGCCCCATTCAATAGTGTTATTAACTATTGGAGGTCGTTATTAATTCGTGTATAAGTTGAAGGTTGTGTAGGTAGAAGGTTACAACCGGCAATTAAAAAGAAAGTGTAATAACACATATTACAACAAATAATACAAGGTCCACTCTCATGCATTATATATATATTGAAACAACTACTTGAAATAACCGATAAACCAACTCTAATCATATTTTATTATGAAAACTTGTAATCTATTTATCAGAATACAGATTTTAAAACAAGATCATCTTATAAGCTATCAGCTTAGGTTAGGACTCGCATACAATTGTACCCTTCAGCGAAACGTGTCTTACAAGTTAACACCTAATCAATGTATAAATAAATTTCGTATGTTAAACAATCTGTAGATAGGAATTAAAATAAATGTAATAATTTTAATAACAATTCATTTGATAAAAATACGCTAATAAAGTAATATGGGAAATACAGTCAATTTTGTCGCGCACGTAATTATTACCTAATCAATCCTTTAAATGAGTTTTATATCATTCAAATATCTGATAAACAAGGTCTAATAAATGTTAATAGTAGACACAGATTAAATAAACTATATTTTACATCTAATGATTATTTGCGCTCCCAGATTTAAGATCATCTTATAGGGCAACAGATTAGGATCGAGAATTTCTCCGGGTTAAAAATAATTAATTAATTAATAAAAAATAATTAATAAAAAATGATCAACAAAAAACGACTCCTACACGTAGGCATGAAACAATCAAAAAGGCCTTAATCAGGGTCGAAATTCCCATCAAGGGCTGAAAATGACCACCGAAAAGAAACCATAAAATAAGGGTGAAAAATACGCCGCTTCAAGTAAGCGAGTAAAAACAAAAAAGGCTTTAATTAGGGATGAAAATTCCTTCACGGGGTTGAAAAAGGCCTCCGAAAAGAAACCATAAAAAATAAGGGTGGAAAAACGCGTTCCACACGTGGGTATATAAAAAATGGTGGGTTTTCCCCAAAAAATCCAAGATGGCGCATGGTGCCTCTCTTCTACTGATATGGGTGTAAGATCGTTCCTCTTCAAAAAAATCACGCCACTGAAATTATTACAAATCCGATAACGTCTTCCGATTTCTTATGCTTTTGGAACAAAAAAGTGTGGTTCCATAGTACACGTACGGCGCACCGTTTTCGCCAATTTAATATTTTTAATGAAATAATCAGTAAACGCTAAATGTTAATATTTAATGCTTAATGCATACATTGAGAATTTATTCTGGTGGTTCTACAGCTCAGCAGCACTAATGGAGGAGCCGCCCCTGTGGTGACATAATTACAAACCCGGTTGATATTTTTAGAAAATTTGTCAAACACTTTACAATATCTTCTAACAAAATCGCACTCATTACGTATAATCTGAAAACTAATAATAAATTTGTCATTTTTCTTGGCACCTAAGACACCAAGTGAAATAAATAATATAATTAACGAAATTAAAAACAATCATAGTTCTGGTTTGATGAAGTTTCTGTATTGGCGGTCAAGAAAGTGGCGTACATTATATCCGGTGCTCTTAGTACACTGATTAACGAATCGCTTTCTACAGGTGTAGCGCCATCATGTTTAAAATTATCTAAAGTGATTCCTATACACAAAAAAGGTAGAAGAGATAATATTTTGAATTACAGGCCAATTTCAATATCCAGTGTATTTTTAAAAATTATTGAAATAGTTGTGCACAAACCTTTAAAATTATTTATTCAAGATGTAAACTTGTTAAGCAATAGCCATCATGGGTTTTCTAGCAATAAATCAACAAAGACGGCAATGCACGACTTTCTAAGTTTCGTTTATAGTTGTATCAACTCCATGCAATCCTGTACAGCGCACTTTTGCGACCTATCAAAGGCACTTGTTATACACAATCTGGAGCAGTATGGAATAAGGGGAGTTCCGCTCGCATGGTTTTCTTCCTTTGAAGTGGTCGCAAGTCTCGGAACTTAGTACGTAAGTTAGAAACATGGTTTAGAGACAATGGGTTAAAAGTTAATGTTAGCAAAACAAATTGTATTATTGATTCTGGGATTACTGGATAGGACAAGTAAAAAAATATAACTTTCAAGCAACGTTTCTTGTAATTATTTACGCTTCTTCGGGCTAAAAACATCAATTTTTAGGAGAGATCTTACAGCAATTAAAAAACAACTCATACCTTAAAATTATAATATTTCTTAACTAATAAATTTGTTAAAATACTTATCTTTTTTGGGATTTTGTAATGGTGTACTTTAAATTATACAATCTAAACGTTTCGATAACACTTACAGTTATCTTCGTCAGTAGTAATGTTTGTTAAAAATTGTTAAAGATGTAGTAAACAATTTTGTCAAATTTGAAAAATTAAAACATAAACATAAGCCTGCTATTAGTATAACAGTTTGGGAAATATAAAGCCAACTATAAAATTTTGGTAAAGAATAACTAGGTCATAAAATTAAATATTATTAAACTGCCTCAAAGATGACAAACCAGAACACTCTCTACGATGAAAGCTAACAATGAAATTTGCCAGCCAAAAAACACATTTAACAAAATTTAATCGAGTTATGATGTAAGTGTAAAGTTGTGAAAACTTCAATTTTAAAATGATAGAAGCATTCACAAATCCAAACATTACATCAAATAAAATAACCCAGTTAAATCTAACAAAGAGATATCTTTATCAATAATTGGAAGTGTTATTAACAATGAAAAGCACAATGCAGAACGTTCTTTGTAATTTTTAATTTTAATTTAATTTCAACTACTTATGTTAAATTATAGTGCTGTGGTAATTTAACATATAATTGGTAAAGCATTTGCTTCAAGGTCTAGGAAAAACACAGCAAAAAACCTAGACATACCAAAAGTTGAAAACAAATTAAAATCAAGGCGTATCATTATGCTCTTTTTAATTATAAGATGCCAAAACCTATTTAAACGGAGATTTTCTTCTTGTCTATTAAAATTATTCGGGTGTTTATATATTTCAATAGCTTCACGTTGCAAACGAACATAATAATGGGTTTGTCTTGACAATATTTCCATATTGTCAAATTGAATGTCATGATTTAGATTATTCAGGGCATGGTCAGCCACAGCAGACCTCTCTGGTTGACCCAATCTACAAAATCTCATATGTTCTTTGCGTCTTGTATCAAAGCTACGTTTTGTGGTCCGATGTATACTTTTCCACATGAACAAGATAACTTATACACTCCGGAAGATGATAAAGGTTTGACACATCTTTAGGTGATCTTAAATGTTCTTTAATTTTTCTTGTAGGTTTAAAAATAGTCCTAATG